>PVLD010015788.1:0-47315 GCA_004027595.1 Dinomys branickii
CTGAAAACTTTCACTTTAAAGTCAGGAACAAGACAAGGATGTCCATTGTCACCACTCCTATTCAACATAGTTCTGGAAGCATTAGCCAGAGCAATCAGACAAGAGAGAGAAATAAAAGGAATAAGAATAGGAAAGGAAGAAGTCAAACTATCACTATTTGCAGATGACATGATACTATACATGGAGGACCCCAAAAACTGCACAAGAAAACTCCTGGTATTAATTGACAAATTTGGCAGTGTAGCCTGATACAAAGTCAACACTTAAAATTGCTTTCCTATACATGAACAACAAACAGACTGAGAGAGAAATCAAGGAAATCATACCTTTTACAATAGCAACCAAGAAATTGAAATACTTAGGAATCAATCTAACAAAGAATGTGAAAGATTTATTCAGTGAAAACTACAGTACCTTGAAAAAGGAGATTGAAGAGGATCTCAATAAATGGAAAAACATACCCTGCTCATGGTTAGGAAGAACTAACATTGTAAAAATAGCCATACTACCAAAACTGCTGTACAGATTCAATGCAATTCCCATTAAATTACCGTTAGCATACCTCACAGATCTAGAGAAAATATGCCTCAAATTCATCTGGAACCAGAAGAGACCCAGAATAGCAAAAGCAATCCTGGGCAATAAGGACAAGTCAGGTGGAATCACAATCCCTGACCTGAAATTACACTACAAAGCTACTGTAATAAAATCAACCTGGTACTGGCTCAAAAACAGACCTGAGGATCAATGGAACAGACTGGATGATGCAACCATAACGAAAAACCCACTCAGCTACCTAGTATTTGACAAAGGGGTCAACCAAACCCACTGGAAAAAAGAAGGCCTGTTTAATAAATGGTGCTGGAAAGACTGGCTTGCCTCTTGCCGAAAACTGAAAATAGACCCCAGTCTATCACCATGCACCAAACTCAGGTCAAAATGGATCACAGACCTCAACATTAAAACAGACTCTAAAGCTATTGGAAGAGAAAGTAGGTAAAATTTTGAAGACATAGGAGTAGGCAGAGCGTTCATGAACAAAAATGAAAGTGCAAGGGAAACACTTCAAAGAATCAATAATTGGGACCTGTTCCTACTGAAAAGTTTTTGTACATCTAAAGAAATCACCAGCAAAGTAAAAAGAAAACCCACAAATTGGGAAAAAATCCTAGCTGGCTGTCCCTCAGACAAAGGACTGCTATCTAGAACATACAAAGAATTAAAAAACATGTACCTGTCCAAATTCAAAGACCCAGTCCACAAATGGGCATCTGAGATGAATACACACTTCTCAGACAAAGAAATATAAATGGCAAATAAATATATGAGAAAATGTTCCACATCCTTAGTCATTTGAGAAATGCAAATAAAAACAACATCGAGATTTCATCTTACCCTAGTAAGACTGGCCAGTATGAAAAAGTCATCCAATAACAAATGCTGGCGAGGCTGTGGAGAAATAGGGACTCTATTACACTGCTGGTGGGAATGCAGACTGGTGCAACCTCTGTGGAGAGCCGTTTGGAGATTTCACAGCAAACTAGGTCTAGAAGTTCCATTCAGATCAGCTATTCCCCTTCTGGGTATTTTCCCAGAAGATCTGAAAACATCATATCATTCTGATATATGCCCCCATGCTTATAGCAGCACAATTTGTAATAGCCAAAATGTGGAAGCAACCCAAGTGTCCATCCACAGAAGACTGGATTAAAAAATTGTGGCATTTTTATATAATGGAATATTAGCTATAAAGAAAGGCAGTTTTGGGGACTTTGTAGGCAAATGGTCAAAACTGGAGTCCATACTCATAAGTCCAATAAATCAGCGGTACATGTGCAAGCAACGTATTGTATCACTGGTGTAAGAACCTCAGGGTGGGAATATAAACTAAGAGACATGAAGGTAATCTGTTCAAAAACAAATAACAGGTGGGACGAGGGAAAGGACAAAAGAAAGAGGCAAAAGTTTATGTATGTATATGTGTATATACATATGTGCAGGAGGGCTAACATGGTTCTACTAGTGTATTATATCAATTAATGCTAAGGAATAATTGATGACGGGTTATTCTATCAATCTTGTATGTCTGTATGTGTTATCCTGAGCACACACTGCAAAGATATCGATATGCAAAGCAGCAACTATTGTTGGTTTTCATTTTTTATTTATTTTTTTTCAATTTATTTATTTTTTTTGTCTTTTGTTTTCTGTTTTTTGTGTTTTTCTGTTGTTGAGATGATTAATTGTTTGACCAATTTCATGTCTGTATCTGTGTTCATGTATACACACTTCGAAGATATAAATGGGTAAAGCAACAACCATTGTTGAGTCCATGTCACCTTGTCTGTAAATCAGCTTTGATTGTACTATTTATGCTAATTTGTGTTTGTTTGTTAATGTGTTTTTGTGCTTTTATTTTTTTAAATAAAAAAAAAATCCGGTCGCGAGGCACAAACAGCTCACTCACCCAGGGATCCCGCGCTGCGGTTGCTTCGCGGCTCTGGGCACGCATGGCGCGTGAGTCCATTTATTTTTAAAACCTCCATCTCTCTTAGACTCTGATCTAGTCAAAGCCGGCGTGGCTGCCACTCCTGCCGGCCGCCATCTTGATCTCTGCTAACAGCTCTTTAAAGATGGCATTGCCTTGGAAAAGGACCCCGGCTTGTAGCCAGTTGGGCTGCTGGCACCTCAGGACTGCGCCAGGACATTTGGGTGTGGGCACGCAGGTGCCCCGAGGCAGGGAGGCTGTGCCCATCCCGAGCGTGGCGGCTGGGCAGTCCTGGGTCACAGCCCCAAAGTCCATATTCTTGCATTTTTGTCTTAACCCAATTCCCAAACACAGTTCATTATGTTCTCTCATTGCCCTCCCCACAAAACAGTGCCTTAATCTGGCTAGTACAACTCCCTTGGCATACACAGCTTTTTGCTCTCGTTTCATCTGGATGCACGGCCAATGTATGGATGAAGGAGCACACAGGGAATGCTGTGTACGGTAGCATGGGGCTTCCGTGCTTTTCCTGGGTACACCACACTCTCAGCACCTCAATGTAATCACCAAACAGGAAAGACGTTTATGCTTTTATGGAACTTCCATTACATAGGGTTTATTGATTTATTCACTGACCGTTAGTGGTGGACCCGATCCCTAGCCCCTCTCTCCTCCTCAGAGCTTAGGGGATGGGCTACAAGTTTCAACCCTCTGATCATGTCTTGCTCTTTCTGACAAGCTAACATCCTGACCTTGTCTAAGGACCCCAGCCACCAGTCACCACATTAGCATACAAAAGACCACCCCTCAGGACCTTCCAAGTGTCTCACAAGGTCTTGTGTGAGGAACACAGAACAAAGATCAAAAACGAGCAAACAAACAAACAAACAAAACACCTAAACCTGTATTGAGAAGATGTTTGTCAGAAATTGAGCGTAGAGACCAAATATACTCCTACTATATCCTGACGTTATACTTTCATATGTCTATGCAAAGCTGTATTTGTTCCTAATATTAACTGTGATTACAAATTCATTATGACATTTAACTATGTTATACATGTAACCTTTTCATTATTCCTTACTATTTACTTAGTTTTTTTAATAGAAGTTTTATTTTTAATTGATATGTAATAACTACATATGTTGATAGCATACAATGTGATACTTGAAGACGAGGTTCCATTCATTGCTTAAAAACAGGGGGCTGAGGCTGGGGATATAGCTCAGTGGAATAAGCGCATGCCAAGCAAGCACAGGGCCCTGAGTTCGATCCCCAGTACCGCAAAAAAAAACAAAAAAAACAAAAAAAAACAGAGGGCTGGAGGAGCAGGGTATTACCAAGTTCTAGGGAACTCGGAGCAGCACCCCCGCAGCTGGGGGATGTCACACTCTGAAGTACACTTATTTCCCCTTTATGCAAGTCCATGGCCTGTATTCTTGTTTTCATAGCCTGACAATATAAAATTAGTTTATTTACTTAGTTTTCAGAAAGCAGTTTGGGTTTGCCTTTAGAACTGATTTCAACTTCCTAGTTTCTGCTTCAATTTTGAATCTGTGGTTTATAATCTTTATCACTTCATCATCCTCATGACACAGGAACAAAATAGAAGTTGAAAACCTCATGTTTAAGTTCCCACTGCTTTAACTGACTGACATAAAAGGCAAGGAGTTCCGTATTAACTTCTTTGTCCCTATCCTTCCCCTGCCCATTTTGATAATTATTTCTATTTCCAAGGTATATGCTTTTTATACTATTTATACTAACTTTTCTAACTCCATTTCTATAATCACGTTGCCTTGTATGTTTAAATGAATTAATTGCCAGTCATTTAGTGACATCTTATATTCTTTTGAGCTTTTTATTGATGTTTTTGAAAGGCAGTCAGCAAGGGTGACTATGTATTTACTGACGAAACAGACACTTTAGAAAGTGAAGGAAGGAGCTGTCACAACTTCGACAAGACAGCACATGTGGTAAAGACTGCTCCAGGCAGATCAGGACCGAGGCTTGCCCTAAGCCGAGGCAGTGTATTCCCTAAGCCGTGCATGCAGCAGCTCAGTACCTCTACGGACTGAAGTACTGCGGTAACGCCGAGTGGTCCTTAAACACAGTCATCTGTTTGGAGAAAGAAGGCAGCTCTGCCAAGAGGCTCACTTTCTGGAGCTGAGGGACGAGATTTAGGGAGTCCATAAATCAGCGCAAAGCAGATCCACAATGTATATGGTTGTTTTCTGAGGAAATGACCATTATATTAGATTTTCAAAGGGGCTTATCATCCCATAAACATTACTTATTGTCTTGGTTGCTTTTCTCTCATTGCTGAGACAAAATACCACACACCCAAAATTAAGGGAGGAAGGTTTATTTAGCTCACAGTTGGCTGATGTTTCAGTCTATACTCAGCTAGCTCCAAGGCAGAGTGGCGTGACACAGGGGCAACAGTTGAACGTGGCACAGGAAAGTCAAAGCAGCAAGAGCAAAAAGCGGTGGGGGGGGGGTGCAGCAAGGGGGCCAAAAACCTCTTTTCCCTCCTTATATTGTATATCAGCTATATGCCTGCACCCACGCCAGCTCCCTGCCCTCCTCTTCCACAGCTCAGGATGTTTACAAAGTAAGGACCCTGGCCCCCTGCTGAATCACTTTAAAGTTTAAAGTTGAAATTTCAAACTTCTCAAGTTGACACAATGAGCAACATCCTAAAGCAGCAAGGGCATGTCCTTTTCACCCCAAGAAGCAGAACTGCTGGGTCACTTAGTTAAGCTTCTGGACCCCTCAAGTTGACACAGTGTATCATCCATAACACTGATTTCCATGCTGGGACCACTACAAAGTGGCTGAGCAGGATTTAATATTAACCAATTGGCTTTCCAGTGTTTACTTGTGAGTTGTCTAAACCTTAGGCAAGGGGCTGGGGATATAGCTCAGTGGCATAAGTGTCTGCCTGGCAAGTGCAAGGTCCTGAGTTCGATCCCCAGTACCGAAAATAAATAAATAAATAAATAAACCTTAGGCACCTTGTCTGACAAGGCTACAGGGGAGGGCTCCAACCCCAATTAACTAGAAGGATACTGCAGCTGCAGTCTCCACACTCCTACAATAAATACCCACCTAGAGATAAGGCAGTTCTCCTGATTGATATAATTTACCACTTGGGAAAATTCTTCCAAGGTCCTGTGAGATGCCCTCATTTTCTTGAATATCCTCCTCCTTTCTTTGAAGAACAAATAAATACTGGCCACCCAGAGAAGTCTTTGGCTAAACTCAGAGTATTAAAGCTATAAGACAATGAATTCCTCCTGGAGCCCTGAAATCATTTCCACTGTCTTATTTATTTAAGCCTTTGCCGTCCACTCGCTTGGGAGATTGCGGCCTGATCAGTCTGCAATAACTTAGGGTTATTTAACCCGGTTTTCGATATTTCTATTTCATAAAAATTTACAAAATGCTATATACTTGGATCATGTTTTCCTAAATCCTCCGGAAATAACACAGTCACAGTTATGCTTTAGAAGTTCACTTAGTGTTTATTGTAGTGTTAACTTATTAACAAATGTGAAGTCTTTCTGATTTTTTCTAAGACTGCTAGTAAGGACTTCCACTTTATGTTTCGGGGTCTCTTTCATTAAGGTTCCTCACATAACAGTAGTGTTAGTCAAGGGGATTAGCTGCAGCTTCCCCATCTGGCCAATCGCCATTCTTACTCCCTTAAGCTTTCCTAGCTGTCAAGCTGTGCCTTTTACCCTGGTCTCCTTTTAGGCTGGAGCTATCAGGGGTCATTAAAGGATAGTGGAAGCTGCTTGAAAGAGGCATCCTTGTCTAGGTTTTCTGAAACAGCATCTGTTCTTCTTGACGCAATACTTCTCTTAAAGTTTTCCATGAAATTCTTTTTTTTGTTTTTGTCCTTATTCTTCCTTTGTCTTCATGGTCATGTTTTAGCTGTTTATTTTAAAGTATGAAAATGGATTGGTGGGTAGCAGGCCACCCGCACTGATCAGGAGAAAAGCTGTAAAATGCACAGCTCACTGTATATTGTTCTGGCTCAGATTAAAACACAGATGTGAGTGTTCCCGGCAAAGAAAGGTATTAACAAAAATAAAAAGGTGCTGGATGGAAAATACTATAATATTAAATAATACAAAATAAAATTAAATATAATAATATAAAATATAATATAATATAAAATGCTATAATATAATTCCAATAGTGACCAGCAACATTATTAAAAACATGAAAAGTCAGCAGATTCAAGTTAAATGAACTTCACACTTCTGAAAGCTTTCCTAAAATGTTCAAATGTCTTTTGTCAATATCCAGCTTGAACTGACTTCTTCAGAACTAAAAGGGCAAAAACAAACTTGAGATGAACCCAGACTTGTGTGTGCAGAGAAATTTGTTTCTGCTCTCCATAGAACTGCTCATACTTGAAACAGTGTTAATGTAAATTTAGTAATTTTTTTTAAAGTCTCTGATATTAAAAACTAATGCTGCAATACTGGCTGAAAAGGCAAAAGGAAAACTGTTACCCTAACTGTGCTCTGCAGAAACTTGTGGCTGTGGACTTCCTCTCCACTTGCTTTGGGCTGTACTTCCTGGAGCTGGCTGGCGGGCCAGCTCCACACGGACGCATCCCTGTCCTCACATGGCCACTGTGGGCAGCTCTCCACAGCCCCAGCCTGTGCCCCATCACTGAAAGCTCACTGCTTGCACCTTAGCCGAGAGGGAGCTCCTGCTGGCTCTGCCAGGATAGGGTTTTCTCTTTCCAAGTAGCATCTTCATCTCTCCATAGCCACATCTGTCTAGAAACACTGAAGAGTGAACCTAAACAGTAAAACCTTGGAAGTCAAAGCAGTGGGCATGACCACAAGCTGGAGATTGCTCAGCTTTCCCAGGCCATTTCAGACCAGCAATTTTACAATTAATGAGAGTCAGATAGGTCATCTTATCTCTCTCTGTTCAGACCGCAGGGAACCCTCTAAGCTGGGTTGCTTATTCTTCCCTAGAGCACAGCTTAGAAGTCAGATTTCCTAATCTAAGAATATGGAAGAGGCTGCAGGTTCAACTGAAGTTCAGCCACAAATATAGAGGACGGGGAGCTTTGGAAAATATAATGTGGAACGTCTTAGCCTTTTATGTTATTACTTTCCCACATCCTCTTTAGTTGTTCTATGTGCGTCTTCTGGCCTTCGTGTCTGCCTATTTTCTTTAACTTTCCCTTCCAAAGGAAACCTCCTGACAATTTGACATGAATGTCTTCATTTATGACCCATGCCATTTATTTTGCTTATATGCTTGGTTAAATACTGGATTTGGCAAATACTTTCCATATGGAATTTTAATAAATTCACTATTCTCAAAGTTAAAAAAGAATAACTTCTCATTCTTCAACTGAAAAACCTGCATTTAATTAACCTCTCAAGTAAATAAACATGCAGAAAATAGCAGGGAGCTTTTGGATAACTTGAAAAGTATTGTTTGTGCTTTATATTTTCTCATAGGTCTTAAATTCGCCAAATACTTTTAAAGTTATTGTTCAGGCATTGTAGCCTACTACATGGCTTTCCTAAAAAAGTACAAACAACTACTCATGAATCTACATAGTCTATTGGTATAATTTAGTATAAAATATTCTACCTCAAATAATATGCTCCAAAAAACCTTGATTCACTCAAGGAGGGACTATAATTTCCATTTTTATTTGGTCTGTCTATAATAATTGTTATCATATACATTTTTTTCATTCTAGTAGGCAGTAATAATAAGTGTGTTTCCTTCTGATTTTGATCTTGTTCTGTGCTTTTTCTATTTTAGGAGTAATTCCCAGCAGTCCTAGTTAAGAGCAGACCAATTCTAAAACACACACATTTTACCGTCTTTTATTCTCCCAAAGGAGACCGCATCATCAACTTAATTTGTTTATTTTCATGCCTCATGGGTGCTGTTAAAGAACATATTGAGAAAAAGTTATTTAACACCTCTGAAATTTCTTGCAGCCCTACCTAGGCAGATCCTTGCCATTAATTGTTATTTTTCATTAATTGAATCACTATCACATTCCCACAATGCTTAACGCCATAATTTTTCGCTATTGTTTCCCAGAATCTAAATCTTTTCATTCTGGAAGATCATTTTGTCTCATGCTCAGAAGCCTGAGTTGACCTGTGCGAGCTCCACCCATTCCCCAGTCCTCACAACCACCTTTCCTTTCTTCTCCTCCGTCTTCCCTTTCCCAAGGGTTCCTGCGCCAGTTGCACTATTGATGCCTCCCGCTGCCTCCTCCAGGACCTTTCTCTACAGACTACAGGTCCGGGGCCTACATGCTCTCCCCCTGGGCCGAAGATATTCTGTCCTATGAAAAATACAACAAATCTTTATTCAACACTTAATGTCCAAGGTCATTGTTGAAAGCATTCCCTCTCCCTTGACCTGATTATAACTCCTAACACTGTAGTTTTGGCTGTTACCACCACTCACTGGGCCTAAACTCTCAAAAGTCACTGATCTACTGTTAATGAAATCTAATGTCCTCCCTTTAAATCACCTATTACGTTTTGTAGCATTTAAGAGTGCATGAAAACATCTTTCTGGAAATCAGAAAGAAATGTTTCCAGAATCCTGAATGGAACCTTTTCTCCCCATAGCATTTCTTTCACTGCGGATTTGAACAGGTTCTCTGTATTGTGTCTGTGACTCCCCTGTCCAGTGCCCTCTTATAGACATTCTGCCAGGGGTTTTCTCAGATGCTCTCTGTATACTCTCCTCCTGGGGGATTTTCATGCTTTACGCATCTTTTTCGGTATGAATCATTCTAAGGTCTATTAACCCTAAACTACAGGCTTATATTTCCTGTTGTGGCTGGATGTATTCACATTAAATTCTATTAGTATGTCAAACTCTGCAGATTCAGAAGAGTGTATTTTTCTCCCTCTCCAACTTGCCTTTCCTGGTTTCCCTTTTCATAAATGACATCATCAGCTTCCCTGTCACTAGAATAAAATATTGGCATCTTCTTAGACTTGAGATTTCCTTAGCTAGGAATGTTTGGACTCGTGTATATGCTTAGCCTGCTAGCCCTATACCACCAGATTAACTTTCTTAAAGCACAATTATGGTTTAGTGCTCTGCTTAATAGTATCCTGTCATTTACAAAATAAAATCTAGGTCTTACCATGGTAGTTATGGTCATTTACAGCATGATTTCAGCTTACCTGTCTGATGCTAGTTCCTGATGTTATACCGAACACCAGGCCAGCAGAATTATTTCCTGTTCTCTATACTCACTGTATGAGTCCTGGTCCTGAGATTATATTTATTTTGTTTCCTTAGTCTTTAATATATTTCTCCATCCTTCTCACACCTCTTGGCCTAAATTCCATCCGTTCTTCAAATGCTGTATTTTTAGAGCTTTTTCTGATCTTCACAACTGGAGGAAACCTTTCAAACATCTAAATTTCAATTACATTTTATTAATATAGCCACACTCACTTTCTTTTGTGTAGTATATACATCGACTATTTTCTCATTCTTTTACTTGTAACCACCTTCATGTTTACAAAAGTGTTGCTTGTGAACCACTCACCAGCGGGGTTGCATTTCTTTCTAGCCTGGGAGTCTGTGTCTTTTAATTGTATTCGTTAGTCCATTTATATTTACTCTAATTATTCATATGTTTGAACTTAAGTCTGTCACTTTGGTGTTTAATTTTATTCTCTATTACCACCACTCCTCCCTTTTTTGATTCTTTGTATCTCCTTTCCTACCCTTCTTGAAGGATGCTTAATGCATACATATATTTCATTGTTCACTTGTACATATTATTTCTGCTCTTGTCTGGTACTCAGCACAAGGCCTAATCCTCCAGCTCTACTCTCAGCTTTACACAGGCTTGTGCTCTTAACTTGGTGGAGATTTCTCTCAATGCCTCTGCTTCTCCTAATATTAGACTTATTACCTCTTATTACTAGATGTGAGGCCTAGGGTAGTGCACACACATCCATGCCTACACTTGTGAAGGGTTGGTACTCAGCTTCCTTTGTCCTTTTAAGATAAGATATATAACTGCAATCTGATACTCATGTAAAGTTTGTAGTGTGGAGGCTTTTCTCTCGGTTTTGCAGATACATCCTCAAACTTAGGTCAGTCTTTTAGTTCACCAATTTCTTGCATAATTTTGAGTCTCCAATGGGCTTACAAATTAAGATTCTATAAGAATCTTGTACCTTTCTATCTCCATGACAGGAGGAAGAAATTCTTTATAGCACTTTATTCTTAGTTCTCCTTAGATTAGGTTCCCCCAGAAGCAGGAAAACTAAGAAAAGGATTTGGGTTCAAGTAGTTTATTTGGGAAGTGATCCGGAAGCCCCAGTAAAAGAATGAGGGGGAGAGAAACGGAAAGGAAGGACATCACTATAGTATAATGAGCAGCTATGGTACCATCTCACTGGGAGCTTCTGGGAGATTGCATGGAATCAGCCTTGGTGGAAAAGCTGGGCATTTGCTTATCCACCAGTTCATCCTTATCCATGATGGATTATTAGTCCTCCCCATAATGGTGCCTACTTCAGATCAAGAAGGCAGAGAAACACAGTGGTTTGACATGAGAGGATATGGGCAGGCTTAAAAATTATTTTAAACTCTCCAATGGCGGTTTTATTTCTCAGACATATAATATACTAGATCCTATACTGCTGAGAATTCTATGTGGCTTATCTTTGTATTATACCAATATTGTAACTCAGATACAAAATAGAAAACAATATTTACTAAATAAGAAAATACATTTTATACAGTGTTAATATGAAGAATTCTGGCTGCTTCTTCATTTCCTTCTAAGTCCCTGTCTACTCAAATAAAATAGTTTGGTCTCTTAATTGCCAAGCAGGATAAATCCACCAGAAAGCTTGAAGTTTATTTGTATCATATTGATTTTCTAGCAAGCTGGAATGTCCTATAATTTAAAAGTACAATTTCCAAATCAAAGCTTTACTTAACAGATACTTTGTTATTGGCAGTCAACAATGATAAGGCATCCACCAACAGTTGTTTGTTACATCTGTGGTCGTGAATATGGAACAAAGTCCATCAGCATCCATGAGCCACAATGCCTAAAAAAGTGGCATAATGAAAACAACTTGTTGCCTAAAGAACTAAGGAGACCAGAACCTAAAAAGTCAGAAGTCAGGACCATTACTGGTAAGTTCCTAAAGAAAAGATTTGAGTACACAAGGGGAAACTTTTTTTTCTAAATTGTGGTATAAACTTTGATGGAGGTGTTACTTGTTCAAACAACTAAAATCATTGGCATCCATTGCATTGGCTATGGCCAAATAGTTCTGGAATGCTCGTTCAAGAATGTTGTTTTCAGACACCGACATAAAGACACTAGGTCCTGGAAGCACTCACATGGGAAAGATCCACTGGAATTTACTGTATTTTGCCCAAATTATTTTTATGTATTACCGGGCATAATTCTTTAAAAAAACAAAGCTTAGAAAGACTTGGAGAACATCCATTGTCTTGTTTCAAGGAAGAATACATCTTGATGTTCCTAGAGCAGGGACACCAAACTCAAATGCTTGCTGAGTCCATTATGTCGCAAAATCAAGTAAATTGGTCCATATGTGCGAAAAAGGAAAGCTGGGGACCCAGGTGAGCTGGAGAGGACCAGTTCCCTCTAAAGGAAGCATCAGCTGATGTTATCATTAGGAGATTTACCCTAGTGTGGCTATATCTTTCAATAACACAAAACAAACTGGAAATCTGTCTGCAATGCCCGGATTTAACTTTTTTCTGTTTGATGGTGCTATGGACTCAACCCAGTGCTGCACATGTGCTAGGTGTGTGCCCTACCTCTGAGCCACACCTCCACCCCCAAGATTTAAAGAATGTTTACAGTTAAACCCTTGTAAAGCACTATGTGGACCAAATGACACTGGAGCAACACTGCCACATAAGACTTGGTCCCAGAGCCTCGTTCTCACGTAGGATGTGAAAACAGAAAATCTTCGCCAGGCAAGCTCAGGTTCACTTGTTGTATTTCTACCCCTGGGAGTCAGTTAACATACACTAGTCCAAAGCATCCCTTAAAGATATGAGCCAAGAAGCATTTATAATCACCAACCAAAGGAGATCTACATTGCCAATTAAGTTCTAGATCCCTTTAGAACCCAACTATTCTCAGGCCTTACATACAAGTGGGACAAGAATTTAAGATGAAAAACCCATTATTTGAAATAAGTATTTGCCCACAGAGGGATTGTTTACTTCCTTGAAATCCCCTTCCCAGCAATTCCCTCTGGTCAATAGTGTTTCTTTCTGCTTCAGTCATTACTATGCTTTTGGTTTTGGCCTCTTATCACAAGGTAAGAAGTGAGAGGACTGATCGAGCCGAAAGGCAAGGTGGGTGCATTATCCTGTTCTTAATTATAGGTAGAAAAAAGAGATCCCATAACTGCAGGGAAATTTCCTCTGGGTCCCGTGCTGCTTTTTACCTCTCCAAAGGCCTTTTGTCTGTAGGTCAGTGGTACTTACATTAGCATGCCCCTTCTGTAGATCTGAGTCACAGTGTTCAAAAGCCATTGCTCAAATCCAAAATCAAAGATCTATGTAAAAACACAGAGCAATGCAACGAATTGCCTTTTGTTTTTATTAAAACTCATGTGAGTAATGAGAAAGTCAAAGCTATTCTCTTCTCGACAGAGTTTTCAAGGCATTCAAAACACACAATCGTAACCTGTATAGAAAGGGAAAGTTGCTCTATCTAAAAGAGAAATACTAGGTCATTTGGGCATTTAAATTCTCATGGGGTAAAAAAAGGAAAATTAAGAGCCAGTATGTCAAGAGTCTAAGGTTTGTAATGGTTGTATGAACCATTATATAGAAGATATATGAGATTTGCCTAAATTTTAATGATGTGTAATACATGCTAGTCCAATGATTAAGTAATACATTTTTGAGTGCCTGGCTACATTTTGGGGGCCTATTTTGGGTGAGTCTAAGACATGGAATTTAATATACTAAAGTTATTTGTTTAAATAAGGTTTATTAAAGCTAACTCCTACAGTGCTCCTCTAAAATGGAGCCATGTTCTTTTTTTTTTTTTTCGTGGTACCAGGGATTCAACTCAGGACCTTGTGCTTGCCAGGCAGGCGCTAATGCCACTGAGCTCTATCCCTGGCCCCCGTGTGCCTTTTTCCTTTGTGCTCTGCCAGTGAAGAGCATACATTTCTCAGCTATCTGTTTTGTTTTCTTAAGGGTACTTCTTTCCATCAAAACTATTCTGTTTTCCTTCCTCACTATTATTACTTAAAGAATCTCCAAGTTTATGGTCATGAAGAAATGATAAATTTTAAGGAAATAATTCATCTTAAATTCACTCTCAATTGTCAATTCTGGCCTCTGAACACATTCCAGTGAAGAATGATGGAAGAGGAAAATACATATAAATGTTCTCTGCCCATGTAAGCTTATATTTAGAGTCAGCTGAAAGAAAGCCCAAGAGTTCTATTCCAAGATAATAATATATAAGCAAAGATGTTACTAACTAGTGAAGAATGCACATCATAAACCATAATACACTGTCTTCCCCCTTTTAAGGTCCAAAGAGTAAAAGGCCTCTGGTTGACAGCTAATTTGACTCAACTCTTGAGTTAGCAGCATCATGTACTTAATTTATTTTGTAAGAATCATAAGATTATTGAAAATGTCTCTCATAGGTATTTCCTGAAAATATTTTCCATGAACTATAGAAAATAGTTTTTCAAAAAGAAACTAATCCAGTTTTCCCCTTGTTCTTCTGCCTTTGTTTGTTTGTTTGTTTCATCTCTTTCTTTTTGGTTAACTTTCAGCCAAAGGGTTCTATGATCTCAATGCCTTAAATGAAGCTGCTTGGACAAGTGCCCAGAGCCAGCTGGTTCCCTGCAACATTTGCAGGCGTACCTTCCTGCCAGACAGGCTGACTGTTCACCAGCGATCCTGTAAACCAAAAGCTGCCAAGTAAAGCCCTTTGCTCTTCACTGGAGTGTTACATGAATTAATTCCTTTGCAATGGATTGGGATATAGTGAGAAGAAGAAAAGGGAGATGAGGAGAAGAAGGAAGGAAACATAGAACTGACTGAGTGCTGGTTTGTGGGGTCTGCTCGGTGTTTCAGTGGTGTGTTTGCCCACCACTGAGTAACAAGCGGCTGCGTGTGCTCAGGCACATTCATCAGGCAGAACCACAAGCAGACTGCTGCTTATCAGACCTGGAATTTTTATCTAAAGAAAATTTCTGAGCTAACAACTTCCACTTTTCTTCCACTCTATTTTCCTCAACAAGATTTTGAACCTCACAGTTAAGACTATTGTTTGTTGAACCTTGAGGTAACTCCTTAGTCCCAGGTAGAAATGGATTTCTTTCTATTCCCATACTTTCTGATCCAGGACATATTTACACTGAGCTACTGATTGAGAGATTTTTTTTCTCTGTAAGATCATTCAATAGGAAAGACATTTTATAAAAGGGCTGAGAACTTAAAGTACTGGAACTTATCTGGTGCATATTCCCTTCAAGAAATGCTACAGAGGGAGATTTTTTAGACAGTGCTAGCTTCATACGTCAGGAGACAGCTGCAGCACAATGCATCAAAGCGGGGGGAGGTCAGTTCCTCCCTACAGGAGAAGTCCAGCAACACATCTTTATGCCCTCATAGGCTTTTATTGTTTAGGCCTAAAACCTGCCAGGAAATTTTGTGCCTCCCCACTCAAGGCCGATTAGCAGCAATTGGGTTATGAAGTGCTCTGTATTTCAGAGTCTTTGAATGTGTGTTTAGCTAGGCGGGCTCCTACTGGAAAGAAGCCAGTGCCAGGGAATTGCTCTGCCCAGGAAATTCTACTCCCCCAGGCAGTGTGGCTTCACCTGGACTCCTAGCAGTCTTGCCTGAGATCTTTGTTCATTTTACGGCTGAATCCCAGAACCATCTGGGTCTCTGGGTTTCTATAAGCCTCATATCATGACCTTGTACTACATAATGGGCTCCAATTTATACAGGAAATTCATTCACCTTACTAGTTTGATACATCTAATTATTATACAGGATTAAATTAGTATAATTGTACTAATCATTCTGTTTTTCCTGCCTGCTCCAAAGGAAGCAAGAGATGGACTTCTTAAAAAATTCAGTGGATACTCTCTGTATTAGCTTTCAGTCACTGAGACAAAATACTTGGCATAAATCAATTTAAAGAGCCAGAGAGGAAGGACAAAATATTGTTCCTGTGACCTGCTCCCTTCAGCAAAGCCAACCTCCCGTTTTAGTTGCCTCCATATAATGCTGTCAGATTACGAATTCATCAGCTGACTGACCCACTCGGTGAAGTCAGAGCCTGTAGAACCCAATCCCTCCTTTTTAAAGCCCATCAACTTGCTTTTGGGGACATTTTAGATTCAAACTGTAACATCCCTAACTAAGAATCTTGTGAAGGACATGGCATTGAGTGGCTCCTAAATGATGGCTTAGCTTTTTATTTTTATCTGTTAATCAAAATGTTGAAAGCCTTTTACTACACTCAGGCATGTACCACGAGCTTCATGCATATCAGACTCTACAAGCTTACATCAGCCCTGCAAGTACATACCATTATCCTCAGTTTACAGCTCTGGAAACATATCTAGACTAGGTAGTTCACGGTCACGTTGAACTTGACTTCAAGGATAATAGAGAGGCAAACTCAGGACTGCTGGACTGCTAAGGCCACAGTTACAACTGCTGTTATTTATACCAGATGTCATCAGCAATAAGAATGGCATACCAATATTCATTACTTGACAAACATGAAAAATTTTGCACAAGAAGTAACTTAGTAACTAACATAAATGGGAATCTTAGCATGTATACAGTTCTAATGATAGTCTGCATTGTCTTAGACCAGAATGAAAACAAAAATTTGAACTGCACTGTTAGGGGTTTCCAAAAGGTACTTTTTTGCCATGGTGATGTTCCAGAAAATAAAAATATTAAGGGAAGTAAAGCAAAAATTCTGGCCCCAATTTTGAACTCAGTTGCCACTTAGAATCATAAAATGTTCTATGGACATGACAAAACAGGAACAACAGTATATTTATCTGTATGAATTAAGCCTATGAGAGTGGGAAAAAAATCTTGGCCAGTTGTTCCTCAGACAAAGAACTAATACCTAGAACATATAAAGAATTGAAAAAAGATCAGATCCTCCAAATTTAAAGACCCAATCCAAAAATGGGCATCTGAAATGAATAAATGATTCTCAGAAGTACAAATGGCAAATAAATATATGAAAAATGTTCAGCATCACTGATCATTTAAGAGATGCAAATTAAAATAATGCTGAGATTCTAGCTCACCTCAGAAGAATGGTTGTCATCAACAAATCAACCAATAACAAATGCTGGAGGGGCTGTGAAGGAAAAGGAACCCTTCTCCACGATTGGTGGGAGTGTAGACTGGTGCAACCACTGTGGAAATAAGTTCTTCAAAAAACTAAAACTAGAGGTTTTACCCAGGTATTCCCTTTCTTGGTGTCTTCACAAAAGAATTAAAAGCATCATACCACAGCAATACATGCATGCACACCAATGTTTATAGCAGCAGTTTGTAAGAGCTAAATCTTGGAGGCAATCAAAATGCCCATCAACTGATGAATAGGTAAAAAGATGTATTTTTTCATAGAATGGGGTACTACTCAGCCATAAAAAAAGGATAAACTTGAGTCATTTATAGCTAAATGGATGTAGCTTGAGACCATACACTTAAGTGAAATAAATTGAACATGTGTATAAATATTGCATTGTCTCTCTGGTATGAAAAGATGAAAGTATGAATAAGGACCAAAATGTATAGTAGATATTGTGAAATAGAAAGTAATTGTTCAAGAGGAAAGCAGAATTGGAGGGATGGAAGAGAAAACAAAAAAAGGAGGAAAAGGTAAAACGGAAACAACGCTTTGTAAATAAGGAGGGGAAGAGGGCTTGAGGAGTGGGAGGGGAATGGGAAAAAAGAGGAACTAAATTATACCATGAACAGGTACAAATTCCCTATGATGAATGTGATCAATCATTATGCATATCTAAATTATACCAATAAACTTAATTAAAAAAGAATTGAACCTGTGAATTTGTACAGTTGAAAAGGACAGGTTTTTCTAGGAATCACTACTTCCAAGAAGAGCTGTGAGCCAGCTATATTAAGGTTCTGACTAT
This sequence comes from Dinomys branickii, assembly GCA_004027595.1. Taxonomy (NCBI): domain Eukaryota; kingdom Metazoa; phylum Chordata; class Mammalia; order Rodentia; family Dinomyidae; genus Dinomys; species Dinomys branickii. The sequence continues at coordinate 17,704 of PVLD010015788.1, forward strand.
GGGGTTCCATTATGTCTCCACCTCAGCTAGTCTACAAATGTTCTATAGAATTAAACTGGAGCGAGCTCATTGGAATGACATCAGTCCAAGATTAATGGCCCATTCTCAAGGCAAATCAAAATCTCACCACCAACAGGAAAGAGCTCACATGCTCTCTACCAACAGCCCTCCTCTCAGTGAGTTCACATTCATGCCGATCTTTGTAATTCTCAAAAGAAAAAAATATTTTAAACAATGGCTGACACCCCCATGCAGTATGAATCTGAGCCTTGAAATACTCTCTTACATGATGAAGAGCAGACTCTGTGTGAAGGCACTTGGCACTCAGCACTAACCCAAGCAGCCATTAGTGTGGTTTGTAAAGTTATTACAGGCATCTATAACAATGCAGTTTCCTCTCCACCCTGCTACCTAGTGCTGCGCAAACTTTAATTGAATTCTTCTCTAACTAAGGGTGTGGGAATAATTCCAGGATAGCTTGATGCTCATCTGCACGTTGAATTCACATCAGAGTTCTGGGCCACATCTTACCAAAAGGGCAGTAAATAGGCACAACTGGTAAGGAGTGTGGGGAGAAGGACTCTCCTGTTATGTGTATGTATACAATCCCTTCCAGTCTATTTTGCACAGCAGGCAGCCTCATTCCAGTATTTCAGTAACAGGTACTTCCAGATAGTTCAAGGATGACTCCCCGGAGCATTGCTTTGGTTTGGGGAACACTGGTCTGAGTCACTTTAATGAAAAGGAAGATGCCATTGACAGAGACGCGGTAAGAAAGAAAGCAATAGCAGACCCTCTGTGCCCCTGAAAACCTGAAAACCACCCTTGGTCTTTCTGCAGTTTTCTGCTTCTGATACTAGCACCATTTCTTCTTTACACTCCCGTCTAAAACCAACTGTATGGCTTGAATCCCAGCCCACATCAGGGCAGGAAGCTCAGCCCTTTCCTTCCCCAATCCTGGGAGGTCCCTTCCCTCCTCTGGCAGTGGTCCCCTCCCCGGGACTTGCGTACTGAGTCGCTGTCTGGCCCATACAGGTGGCCGCTGCGCCTGTTTCTGCTGGCCTTGCCTGCTCCCTGAGGCAAGAGATGAAAAATGAGCTTTTCCTGCACTTGGAAGAAAGAGCACAAGTGAAAAGCAGTTGTTCCCAGCAGAGGCTAAATTGGGGGTAGAGGGGTACACACCAGGAAAAACACCGCCAAGTTACCACGGCACACCTTCGCTCCACTTTCTCTTAAAACTGGATCACAAAGAGTATTCACCCAACATATCCACTCAAAGAGAAAAGTATAATAAAGCCCCACATTTTCCACGTCCAAATAAACTCAGCTGAATTTTAACAATTTACATTCCAGATTTTATTCCCTTGGGGGACATTGGACACAAACCATAACAGCTTCTAGTTTTGTATTTTATCTTTTGCCATGACCCGCACAGCTCTCAGCGGTCTTAGGGAAATACGGCAAGGGAATGAAGAATAAAAGAGAAAGCTGAGGTCAGGCGGAGTCCTCACTTCTGGTTAGAAAAGAGGAATTTAACAACAGCAGAGGTGCGTATTTATACTTTTGACAAAGTGTCACAGGACACAGGGTGGTCTAGAGACTCATGACTGAAACTGTCTCCAGCAAGTTGTTTTTCTCAGGACCGAAGTATTTCCAGCTTCAGCCACTCCCTACCATCTCTGAGCTTGAAATACAGCTTTATTATTCCCTCAGCCTATGAGCTGTGCTACAGCATGAAGAGGAGTTAGAAAATAAGAGGAAAGCTAATGTCTACCTAAGGGCACACAAAACAGTTGAAACTTCATGGAACACACAAATAGTAGTCAGAGGCAACAGATGGCAAGCAACAACCACTGCAAGTGTCAAGATCATCTGAGAAAGGACTAGGCTTCCTGACCTCATCTAATGGGGTTTGGTTCTTGATTATTTTGATGAGCACGGGGTACAGAACCCCTGAAGACCAGACAACATGGGTATCTGGCTAAATAAGCTGAAAGAAAACAGTGACCCACACAAGACTGAGTGCAACAGTGCAGTGGCAAATGGTGTTATACAATGCCACCAACACAGACAGGAACACCAAAGACATTAGGAAACCTCTCCACCAAGCAAGTTGGAGCTGGCTCCGAAGTAGCAAAGAGTTAGAGGCATCAGGGCTCTCAAGGTCAGTCCAGGACAAAGCCTAGAAGAACTGTGGGTTACTCCCAGGATTGCAGAATTGAGTATGTTTTGTTCCCACTCTAATGGCCTGGTTTTTCTTTGTTACTCCCTGGAGTTTATTACTAGAATTTCCTGGTAATTTGATAAGGTGTGTCACTTTTCCTTACTCTCGTATGTTGTAGACTACAGTTTCCTTTGAATGTGCCCACTATTGGTGTGCTAACTCATTAATCCCCTCAACCCTCCAGGCTGTGTTCCAGGGCCTGGGGCGGTCACCTCTGGCCATCAGTAGCCTCGCTGGTTAGTGTGAGTGCACAGAGCCAGTTTAGCACTTTCCAGGTGCGCTGTAAACCATGGGAAGCTCTGTGGCCTGTGCATTAGTTAGTGAGAGTGATCCTAGGGAAGACGGGCATAGAGCCTTTAACATTCTAGAGTGGGAGATCAGCCTAAAAGGAGCCATCAGTAGGACACAGTGCCATACTCCTGTAATCCCAGCGCTTGGGAGGCTGAGACAGGAGGGTCACTGTGAGTTTAAGGCCAGTCTGAACTGCATACTGAAACCCCGTATCAAAAAGAAAGAATCATCAAAGTCAGTACTTTAGTGCTTTGCTCTGATCCGTTACTATTTCTCTTCCTCTCTTTATTTACACTATTTTCCCCAAATTCTATCTCCAATGTGCTGCTTTCCAGACACCCAGAAGGTGGTGAGACAACTCCATATAACTTTTGGTAATGAGAGAAGAAAACCACTTTGCGACTGTGGTGCTCAGAGAAAGCTCTGGAGTATCTTAAGAGTGGGTGACTTATGTGTGGTGCTTAGTAGGGAAAACAAGGGACTGTAAATGAGAGGAATGGTTGCAGTGAAGATGAAGGACGTGGGCAGTGTCCTGTGGGAGGAAGGGAAGGTGGCCACAATGGGAATATCACCTCACTCCTCCCAAGGCCCTAGGTTTGGGTAGATGCGGATGCCATTTGCACAGGTATAACTTATAGTTTTCTTCAGGAGGGCACAGTGCAAGATCAGCTCTGCAGAAAGGACACAGTAGGAGCACATAAAGGCTGGGAAGGACAGAATCTACATTTCCGGGTTTGTTCCCATATTTATTATTCCTGATTATCTGTTTCTCTTGTGAGTGTGTGCTCTAGCACTTGTGGGCCAGAAGAGGGCAGTATTTAGAAGCAATGAACAACGTTCAGGCAGAAGCATTTCTGGGCTATATTTAGGCACATTACCAAGCTGTGCGAGGAATATGTACTTACTCCTGAAGTCGTATCGAGTGATTCTTTCATCTTTCTCCTCGCTGCCAACTTTTTGAAGGAATAATTATAAATATTTGGGGTGTAGATTTCAAGTTGGCTTCATAACAGACTGTGTTTTGGCCCATTTTCTAACAAAATATATGCAAAGCATAGAATGTAAATATGTAGATTTATGAACAGAAAGTATATAGTTATTCAGGCAAAACACTCTTCTTAAAGTGTGTCTGGTTTTATGAAATTGGACAAATAGAATTAATATTCCACCAGTCTTTAAAAATAATGATACAAATCATTCAGTAACTTTCTTTTTTTTTTTTTTTTTTTTGCGGTACTGGGGATCGAACTCAGGACCCTGCGCTTGCTAGGCAGGCGCTTATTCCACTGAGCTATATCCCCAGCCCTCAGTAACTTTCTTAATATATTTATTGAGATCTCGCAGGAGCTGAATACATATTGGCTACACAACACAGAGATATGTCAATGACAGTAACAAAGAGGAGCTCTGAGTGGTAAAGATGGATGACGTGGGCTTGAAATAAATGATAATTTTAAAAAAGAAGGGAATGCTCTGAGGAGGAGCCACGAGGAAAAAGGCGTGTTCCGTGGAACGTGGCGATCTGCCAGAGTCTTCCCGGACAGGTATGTTTTAGTTTCAATTAGCAAGCATCATCCTAAACATTCAGGGAAGAAGTTGAGAATATAGGGGATTTGGCAGATTACAGAGCACGAGGCATTAAAGAAAGGGTTTGGAGTAGGAAGCGGACCTCTAAGCATATCACCGTGTCATTTCTTAGAAGAGATACATACATGGTTTCATGTTTTGCTGATATCATTGTTTAGTTCTTAACAATTTTTCAACAGGCGACTCTTTTGAACCGGACTCTGCATTATGTAGTTGCAAGTCAGATATATGTAGAAGTTTGGGTTATGCAAAGCTAAAGAATTTGCAGAACTGTCTGTGAATGAGACAAACCATAATGCTCAGAAAAGCCTGAATTTCTGGCTATGTTTAAAGTACACAGGGGTATAATTCCAGTGCGATTACTACTAGTGGTCTTCCAGGGACGGGTGACTCATCAGTCCTAATTAAAGCTTCCTTTGAGGTGGGGTGGAGGTGTTGGGAGGAGCGATCCCCAGCGGCAGTGCTGAGGGCCATTTGTTGCTGTCTGGATCAGGAATCGGAGGCCCGTCGTGGAGCACGTGGGCTTCACTTGGGTTCAAGGGCACCTGGCGCTCCCGTGATTCCTCTCTACACCACGCAGTGTAAAAAGTGGCACAGAGATAGAGCGAAATGTCTGAGCTTCCTGAAACAGTGCTGCAGGCATGCTGAATGTGGAAGGGAAAGTCTCTGCAGAAGCCACAGAGCCTCTTGGACATTCCAGAGGAGTTAAAAGTCGTTAGACTTTTGCGCACTGCCTCCTAAGTTTGATGTCCAGCTTGGAGAGCTTTTTCAGCATTCCTTCCCAAGCTATGCCGTCTCCTAAGTTTATTCTAACAGCTTTTAGTTTTTATACTTAGGCCTTCGTTCATTTGAAATCTTATTTATGCGTGCACAGTAAGGTCTAACTTTTCCACAGCGAAGTTTTCTAGTATCGTGTTTTATCACTTTATCCATATGTACATGGGTCCCTTTATAACTTTTCCAATCTCTTCTCCTGACCTATTCTCCTACAGCCGCTACATCACTGCGTTGTCACGTGACTTTAGCTTCCTCGGTAACCTGATACTGCGCTACAGAAACTCAGCAAGTTCTTGATAAGATCTTTCCTTGGCTCTTCTTACTCATTTCATCTTAGAGATAAACCTTGGAATTAAGCTTATCAAATAACCAAAAACAATTATTGTGGGGCCCTGATTTATACTGAATTAAGCTGATACATTATTTTGGTTTTGAATTCTGTTCACCTACCCATACGGAATTGTTACTCCGCCCGTAACTCAGTCTTTTTCATCGTTTCTGCTCCTTATGGGACCTCTGTCATTCCCTTCTGGCAGCCATGCTTTCCAGAGGATTCTGAGCACTAGTGAAAACATCAGAAATTGAGTTTTAGGACCAGAAAAACTTTATAATCCGAACATTTCTAAATACTAGGAGCCTATGTTCATTTCTTAAGTCTGGGTTGTTAAACTGAGTTGTTAAACTTAAGTACTTTGGAAAAGATTTAGAAAATTTTGCCTTAGACCCTGAAGATGTCTGCATTAATACATCCTCTGTAACAAGATAGTTAATACATAAAGCCACAAGAAATCAAATTCCAGAAATCATTGCAAGTCAATCTATAATTGGAAAAATGCTCCTCATAGCTCCCCCTTTTTTAGGAGGCTAAAACCTTCAGAAAACTCATCTTATAAAATAATGAAATTCAGAAAGATGAAAATAATTTTTCTTCAGCCGACTCACTTATCCCACTGTCCAAGACTAATCAAGGCATATGATTAATAATATGGTACCCCCTCAAAATTGCATTCTGAGAAGTGTTTTCACTTACGTTTAATGAAAAGCACTTAGAAGCACTAAGCGTTGCGGAGCAGTGGTTACTTATTACCCGTTTATGAATTAGCATGAGTTTAAAGAGCCGTTGATGCTGAAGGCTAAACTTTTTCTTTTCATCAGCAAGTTTTCATCCAAACTTTAACCAAAAGATCAACAGATGTCAGAGGGATAAAGGGAGTCAGCAAATGGCACTAGAGGAGATCTGGAATCGGAGAGAGTGGGCTGGAGTCTCATCAAACCGTGGAGCCCAGCAGGCAGCAAGAGAGGTTTTTGGCTTTGCTCTACAGTAGGCCAAGTTTTATGTCACCCAGCTTCTTAACTCATTATTAAGGCAGATGATTTTAATTATCCATGGTTCCCTCGTTCCCAGGGTGGAGTAGTAAGAATAATGCACACAAAATAAAAACCCGGAAGAAGGACTTTGCTTTAAACACTGAAAACTCCTATATAAAAGGAATATGTATATTACACTCTGTACATGCTACTACTTGTTAATATTTTTAGTTGGAAGGGACAGTAATATTTAAATCATTAATAGCTTTCCACTTACTGGCAAGGGTCTTCCAGAGACCATTTGATGTGACTTACTAGTTCCAAACGAGTTCATTGAAACCCTTGGACTATTAATGACTTCTGTGAAAAGTGAAAATTTTAAAATCCTAAACATTTTTACATAGTGCTAAGAGAGAACTGAGATGTTCCTTGGAAGGAAGAAGTGGGAAACTTCTCTAATAGGTCAGATCAGCATTTCCAGATCACACCAAAGTAAAAGAACAGATGAATCCATAAACTACTTCTCAAAGATCTGTCCCAAAAGCAGACATAAATTTCTACTTTTTAAACTTATTATTGGCAGTGCTACAGATTGAACCCAGGGCTTTCTGAAGATTGAACCTTCATTCTGAGGTACATCCCTTTTTTACTCTTTATTTTGAGAGAAGTTCTCACTAAGTTGTCCAGACTGGGGTTTAAGTTAAGGTCCTCCTGCCTCAGCCTCTTGGAGTGCCAGGAATACAGGCATGTACCACCATGCCCAGCTAATTCTATTTTATTCTTAAAGTATTGTTTGTAGAAACATAGTAAACTTTGACCTTAGGGCTTCAATTAAAATCCCATCTCCACCAATTATTATGGTACCTGTTCATTATTAAGTGGGATTGATAATGTTAATATTTACTTCATACCTTTGTGAGTAATAGAAATAAAGGACTTGGAACAGTATTGTCACAAAGAAGTACTCAATGAATACTGGTTATTATGGCAAAGACAATTGGTGCTCACTACCTAGTTCTTTTATTCTCCACAGGTTTCCTTGCCCTTTGTTTCAGCCATGTGCCTAAGCATAGGCAAAGAACTAGACTGAGGTGAAGCCAGGGTTCCCTCAACCTGAATCCTTGATGAAGAAAGAGAATTTGCAGCCTATGTGCTTTGAAAGATTTAGCTCTGAGATGCAGAAGCTAAACCCACACAAGGGTTTGCAGAGACAAACGTGTGTTATGTTAAGTCATTGAGATTTCAAAATTATTTTATTACCACCACATAGTTTCACTGTGTAATGGGAAATATAAGATATTACCTTCTGAGTTTCCTTGTGTTTATATTTTTAGATAATGGCTAACAACATGCTAAGATAATGTAAGTGGCAGAAAAACTTCTAGTTTTTAATAACAGAAACTCAGTCTCTTTTGAGAGTAAGATTTTATGTATATCTTATTCACCATTAAAACCTCAGTACCTAGAATAGCTTTTGGAACAAAATGAGGATTTAAATACATATTTTTGTGACAGTATACATACTTTTGTGAAAGTATATATATTTTTAATACTCAGGATACTGCATACATTGTATTTTAATTTAATTATTTTTATTTTATAGAAAAAGGTAAAATAAAGTTTCATAACAAAACAATAGGAGAATAATAATAATTAAAATATTGTACATTGTAGACCTATTTACTCTTTCAGTTTTTCATACTAGGGAGACAATACAATGTTTACATTTGCATATCTGGTTTATTTCACCTGTGAGTATGGTCTCAAGTTGCATCCGTTTACCTATAAAAGCCTCTAGTTTATCCTTCTTTATGGCTGAGTAATATGCCATTGTATAAAAAGACCTCATCTTATTTATCCATTCCTTGGCTGATGGGCATTTGGGTTGTTTCCAAGATCTAGATATTATAAATTGTGCTGCTATAAACATGGGTGAACATATATCACTATGGTATGATATTTTTAATCCTTCTGGGAAGATATCAAGAAGGGGAATAGCTGAGTTAAATGGAACCTGTAATCCTAGTTTTTTGAAGAATCTCCATACTGATTTCCACATTAGTTGCATCAGTCTGCACTCCCACCAACAGTGGAAAAGGGTTCCTTTTTTCCTATGGGCCCCCAGCATCTGTTATTGGTTAACTTCTTGATGCTAGCAATTCTTTCTGGGATGAGATGGAATCTCAGGGTTGTTTTAATTTTCATTTCTCAAATGACCAATGATGTTGAGCATTTTTTCATATATTTATTTGCCACTTGTATTTCTCCATTTGAGAAGGATGTATTTCTCTCAGATGCCCATTTTTTTAGGGTCTCATTCTTTTCAATTTTTTATATGTTAATCTAGATAGAAGTCCTTTGTCTGAGGGACAATTGGCAAAAATTTTTCACATTCTGTGGGTTGTCCTTTCACACCAGTGGTGATTTCTTCTGATGTGCAAAAGCTTTTTAATAAGATGAGATCCCAGTTGTTGATTCTTTGAAGTGTTTCCTGTGTAGTTTGAGTTTTGTTTATGAACTTTCCGCCTACACCTATGTCTTCAAAATTTCTACCTATTTTCTCTTCCATTAGACTTAGTGCTTCTGTTTTAATATTTAGATCTTTGATCCATCTTTAATTTGGTGCATGGTGATAGACATGGGTCTAGTTTAATCTTTGGCATGTAAAGAGCCAGTTTTTCCAGCATCATCTATTAAAAAGTCAATCTTCTGAAAACATTAGCCAGAGAAATTAGAAAAGAGAAAAAAATAAAAAGAATAAGGATAGGAAAAGAAGTTAAATTTTCATTATTGAAGATGACATGTACTCTACATAAAAGACCCCAAAAACTCCACCAAAAGCCTCCTAGAATTAATAAGCAAATTCAGTAACTGGATACAAAGTCAACACTCAAAAGTCAATAGCATTCCTGCATACAAACAACAAACTCACTGAGAGAGAAATTAGGGAAACCACGCCCTTCACAATAGCATGTAAAAAAAATGAAAAACCTAGGAATCAATCTAAAAAAGGAAGTACAAGATCTATATATTGAAAATTACAGTATCTGAAAAAGGAGATTGAAGAGGATACCAAAAATTGGAAAGATAACCCTTGCTCTTGGGCAGGAAGAACAAATACAGTGAAAATGGACATACTCCCAAAACTGTTATACAGATTTAATGCAATCCCAATCAAAATACCATCAGAATATCCCCTAGAACTTGAGAAAACATTCCTAAAATTCATCCAGAACCAGAAGAGACACAGAATACCAAAGGCAATTCTGGGCAACTAAGGCAAGGCAGGAGGCATCCTAATCCCTGATTTGAAATTATACTACAAAGCTACTGTGATAAAATCAGCATGGAACTGGCAAAAAAAAAAATGGACCTGAAGATCAATGGAACAGATTAGAAGATGCAGACAAAGCTACAAACACACTTAGTCACCTTATCTTTGACAAAGGGGCCAAACATGTTCACTGGAAGAAAGATAGCCTCTTTAATAAATGATGCTGGAAAAACTGACTCGCCACATGCTAAAGACTAAAACTAGACCCACGTCTATCACCATGCACTAAACTAAAGTCAAATGGATCAAAGATCTAAATATCAAAACAGAAACACTAAATCTACTGGAAGAGAAAGTAGGTAAAACTCTCAAAGATATAGGGGTAGGCAGAGAGTTCATGAACAAAAACCAAACTGCATGGAAAATACTTGAGAGAATTAACAACTGGGATCTCATCTTATTGAAAAATTTCTGCACATCAAAAGAATCAACAGAGTAAAAAGAAAACCCACGAATTGGGAAAATAATTTACCCAACTGTCCCTCAGACAAGGGACTCCTATCTAGAACATATAAAGAATTTTTTAAAAATCAGGCCCCAAAAATTCAAAGACCCAATCCAAAAATGGGCATTTGTGATGCATACACACTTCACAGATGAAGAAATACTAATGGTGAGTAAATATATGAAAAAATGTTCAACATTATTTGTCATTCAATAAATGCAAATTAAAACAACACTGAGATTTCATCTCACCCCAGAAAGAATGGCTATCATCAAGAAATCAACCAATGACAAATGCTGGAGAGGCTGTGGGGAAAAAGGAACACTTCTCCACTGCACATGGGAGTGTCCATGGTGCAACCACTGTGGAAATCAGTTTGGAGATTCCTCACAAAACTAGGATTAGAAGTCCCACTTAATCCAGCTATTCCCCTTCTGGGTATTTTTCCAGAAGAATTAAAAATGTCATACCACAGCGATATATGTGCATCCATGTTTATAGCAGTGCAATTTGTCATAGCTAAATCTTGGGAACAACCCAAATGCCCATCAACTTAGGAATGGATAAAAAGATGTGGCATTTCTATACAATGGAGTATTACTCAGCTATAAAAAAGATAAACTTAAGGCTTTTGTAGATAAATGGACACAACCAGAGACCATACTAATAAGTGAAATAAATTGGACCCACATGTGTAAACATTACATTGTCTCCCTGGTGTAAGAACATGAAAGAGTAAATAAAACCCAAAATGTATAATAGATAATAAGAAATGGAAAGAAATTGCCCAAAAGAAGGAACAACTGGGATGAGGGAAAGATGAGAAAGAAGGCACTAAGGCATGTTTTAGGTACGTGGCATACCTGTACTGCTAGTGTCTGATGGTTTGTTGAGGGGAAGAGTTAATAATTAAAAGCTTTCTAAAAATATATTTTGACCAATTTTGCATGCTTTTATCTGGTAATCTGAGAAATTTATGTGAATGACAATCTGCAGTATAACAATCATTGGTGAATTCCTACAGTTCTGTCTAGTGAAACTATGTATTGTCTCTTATGTTCTTTTAAATTATTATTTTCTTATTCCTTTTAATGATTTGCTCAATCTTCTATTCTTACATCTGGTAATCTGAGCAACTTCGTTGAAGATAACAACATGTAATATGACACCCACTGTTAACCCCTATCATTTGGTTTGAAACCCCTTATCATTTTTAATGTCCTTGCTTTGTTTTGTTTGTATTTTGTTATCGTTCTTTTTTGTACTGTTTTCTATAAAAATTTTTTTAAAAGAGATAAAGAAGGCCACTACATTTTTGTAAAGGGAACAGTCCAAGAGGAAGAGATAAGAATCACAAATATATATGCAACAAATATCATGCACCCAACTATATAAAACAAATATTAATGGGCATGAAAAAATCAAATAAACACTAATACATTTGTATTGGGGGATCTCAATACCCTACTGTCACAAAAAGACAGATCAATTAGATAAAAAATCAACAATGTGAAATTGTTGCTAGAAATTAATAAAAGAATTCACACACAGTGCCACACATAATGCCTGCCACTCTATAATAAAGTCCTCAAATATGTTTGCTTGTGCTATATGATGGTGGAAATAGCCCAGAAGTGGTGATCCCTGGATAAAGGACAGGGGCACTTCCATTGGGGAATAACCCTTTTAAAGGCCCATTCTAATCCCCAGGAAACAAGCATGGAAGAAGTATCCAGCACAAGCAGGAGAAAGAGCAAAGCTGTGACCCCTCCTCTGCGGAGATACCCTCATCCATCTTACTGCAGACACCCATACTGACAGAACAATTCCTTCTCAAAGTTTATCACACTGATAGAGTGCAGGTACCTCCTGCTGAGACTAAAGGAATTTTCTCAATTTTCACTTAATAAAAATAATTCATTCTACTTGAGAAACCCGCATAAATACTTTTCTGAGAGGAAGCGGTTTATAAATCCTTAAGACCTCTATATCACTCCTTAAAGAAACCTTTACATATTGTCTATGCACTCTGAGGGCCTGCTATGTGGGAAGGATCTTCAGTCTACATAACGAATGCAAGTTGTTTTAAAAAAACACCACAGGCATAATTGTCCTGCATAAATAAGACTTCTCCTACTCTAAACCTCGAGATACTATTCACTTTAAAATAAATACATTAGCAAGAATGGGAGTGAGCCAAACATAGTACTTCCATGTTAGCACCGCTGGGTCTCAGCCTGACACATGAAAAATCGTTTTTCATCTTTTTCTCCTGTGTTCTTGCAACCCATGATATACCTGAACTCTTTCTCTACGGTTTCTCTGACCTGTTAGGATAACAATGTAGTTGCACAGTAAGCAGAGATTAAGTAGACTTTGAAAGGGCTATTTTGGCTTTTGTAAGTGCTAGGTGAGAATAGATCAAGTGATTTAGCTGGCCTGAAATGCAAATATATTCTGACAGAAAAAAGGAAGAGCATATTTGGGGTCTTTCTCATGCCTTCTTTCTGCACCAATCTCTACCTCCCACCAGATGCATCAAAATCACTTGGTGGAAGAGATCGCTGCCCCCTGAGCCCCCTTTCTCAGCTGGACACTTGCCTTTGTTCCTCTTCCCTCACCTGATGCCCCCTCCTGCAGTAATGTGCATGTGCCATGTGCGATACTGAAGGGTGTCTTTGTATGTATCTCGGTGTACAGCCTTGCAGATCAATTAAGTTAATAAGGTCCCTTGAGAGAAAGTCCCGAGAAACACCATGCTGGGGAGCAGTTTGTGATATGCTGCATGTCTCTGCTCATCTTGCAATGGACATACAGCGTGTCCTTTGTTCTGGGCCAAATTTTTAAGGATGTTTATATGGTGAACAGTCTTAGAAGATGTGGCGTCTCCATCTACAGCAATGGGCAGATGTACTTACTGCTACTACAACAGATTTAGATTCCAGATCTCAAGATTCCTTTTCTGTGGCAACCACTATGGGTGCAGGCGTCTTATGGCTCTTCTCAAACTGACCTGTAGGAACGAGGGATCAGGCACCAAGGTGGAAGTGCTGTTATTGGTAATGCGTGGAACAGACTGTTCACATCTGATCAGAGATCTTGTGTCTTCTGCAGTAACCATGAAACCGAAGGTTAAAATCTTAAACCCTTCCCAGTTCTTAATATATAATTCCAAACTTAAAATGTACAAAATACCTGCAAACGTGCAAAATCCCTGACAACGTTTTAATAAGCTGAGCAGTGTGATGCTCTGCCAACGTCCTTAGCACTGGCATTGCTTTCTCACACCCCAAACTCACCCTGTCATGAGTGTGCAGCAACAGCTGCAGCCAATTAGCTTTTCCTTGAAGCCTCATTTCTGGAGCCTTCTTAAAATTTGGCCAACAAGCCCTCAACCCTGAAGCCCCTCTCAATGTTACTGTGCGCTAAGGGTTACATTCCTGTGAATGGCTGGACAGCTTGCGTTTAGCAAGAATACAAAAGATGTCTGTGCTCCACCAAAGCTCAGCCACGCGTTCTGACCCATTGATTTATTCAAATCAATTTATTCATTAACTTTGAGAACATTTTTTACAGAGGTGAACAAGACAGTCATCAATCCAGACTTTAGGGAACTTGTCCAATAATAGGGTGGAAAATATTAAAAATAACTGTATAAAAGTACCTAAAAATCCATGAATACTGTGAAGGAAATAAACCTTATGACACACTATCAAAGAGGATATAATAGGGGTTTGTTTTTATTCCTAATAGCACAAGTGGTGTAAGTTAGAAAATACACTGTAAAATTCTTTTCCACCTTTCGTTGTTGTTGTTGGCTTGGATCTTGCAGGTAAAGGAGAAAGAAGAACTCAAATATATGTTCTTCATGAATTTACCCAACTAAACTGACATTTTCCCTGAGTAAAGTGCATTTTTGGAAGGTTTTGGGAAGTTCTCCAGAGAAAGAACATTGCTCAGTCTTTGCGAAGTTCAAGTTGTTGGCTATTACATAGGAATCAGAAGTGGAGAGGAGTCTGAGAAAAAGAGACAAATTTCACTTCTCAAAACAACTAAATAGACTTAAGACCTGAAAGAATTTTTTTACCTTTCCAACAAAATTTTGTGATTATTTTAGCTAATTATAGCCTGCGTGACAAACACTTTGTTAAGTATTAACCCTTAGAAATAATGAAAGGCAAAATCATAACAGCTCAGTTGGTTACAAACATTTTAAACAAAGCTATCAGAAAAGCAGAAACGTGAAATTTCCTAGGCAATGACGCTTCATCCAATTCACAGGTATAATTTGAACAGAAAAATTATAAAACAAACAGGAACAGCTGGATTCCGGAGCTACAGAGAGCACTTGTTTGTCCTTCCATGTGTCTTTCTTTCTGTCCTTTAAGCATATGAAATGGTGTATATTCTCTCAGTTTTCTAAATAATTCAGTCATTCATGTTGAATTATTCCAATTTATATACATAATTTACCAAAATCTATTTTTGCCTACTGTTAGCAAGGCTTAATCATAACATCTGAGGAATAAAAGCTTTTTTAAAGTGGGAAGGGAGAGAAGATGGGATAAAGGACTTGACAATCATTTTTAAAGGTATTATTATATTCATCTAGATTAAAGGAACCTATTCCAGTTGAAATTCTTTTAAGGTGGTACAAGAAAAGAATTTATTTTTCTTTGTAGTATGCAATACCAGGACTTGAAGTAGCTTGCCTAGTAATTAGTTATTTCATAGGAAAGAAAAGCCTCAGTAATGTTAGTATTCCTGAAAAAGAGGAGCCTAAGATGTGGTACCCAAGTTCTCTTCATCTGTCAGCAATGATAAATGTTGATCTTTGTTTCTCCTTGAACACTGCCTAGATATGCAGACGAGGCTGAGGCTCTCTGCCAAGGCACACAAAAGTCACCCTTGCTATTCAGCAAACCACATCGCTCCCAGCTATTGCTTCTGGCCTGGTAACCCTCCCTACACAGCTCACTTTGGATAAGATTGTGCAGTATGATTTTCTATTGCTTACAAAAGTAATCACAGAAAGATTTAAGAGTTCTGGTTTCCTTTCCGGGCATTAGTAGATCAGTGTGTTTCTCTACTTCTCTAACTCCTCTTCAATATTTTTATTTTATGAGACCTGCAATCTTGCCATTAAGATCAAATAAAAAAGTCTAAAAAGCTACAATCCTTTTATTGCTCCTCTTCACCTTTGAGAGAAAGAAGCCTGGACAAGGCACAGATGGAGTTAAAATGCCTTCGGTAGAAAAGGCAAGATTTCTTCATTACACCACTGCATTTGGAAATATCCACATGGTGCTCAATTCCTTTCCTTACGTCCAGCAGGGGCTGTTTCTGGCACCTAACAATAAAATGTGGGTGTTTCCTGTACAATTCTTGATGACTTCTACTATTTTATCTAAAGCATCTCTTATAAAATAATGTAAGCAACTGCCTCATCTTGTATCCATGAAGGAAATTTTCCTAATGGGTTGAAGTCAGTTTCATGTTGCCCAAACAAAGCACAAATGTACCGTATTATGGCACTTTCAGTCCTATTTCCCCAAGAGCAGAGTAAAGTCACATGGCCTGGAGAATACTGTACAGAATAAGCTATTTCCATTAAGCAACAAGAAGTAACAGTAATTTCCTCTTTAGAGTTAGTCCATAGATGCAAATTTTTCTACTGACAGTTTAAAATGTTGTGAACCAACGAATTGCATACTGTGTCTCTGGGTGTGTTTGTAAGTGGAGTGGAGTGGAGGTCCTGCTATGCTGCATCACTCTGTGTCTCACGGGATCTTAATCAAAGACACTTCTCTTGAGGACGGGGTTTTGGACCAGCTCTCTCAGAACTGCTTGGAGAACTATAAAAACAATGCAGCTTCGAAGGCACTAGTCCCAGTCAATGTTTAGAAAGTATTATTGATAAGTATTTCATTTGATTTTATGCTGTACCATGTTTGGTAAATAGTTTTCAAACCCGTAAGATATTTTAGGTATTTCCCCCCCATAATTCTTCTTCATAAAAGCACAGGGAAATAAGATGACAGCTTTTGATGGTGCTAAAATAAATACTCTAGTGCTCTTAAATTTTTTAAAAATAAAATGTGGTTTCAAAGCACTTAGGTAGGGAGAGCCAGTTCAGACAAGCCTTTGAACTATGTTGAAAGGTCTTAGGTACTGTATTCTCTGGGCTTCCCTTTGCGCATGATTGCCTAGGTGTCTGTACCAGTCAGGATAAACTAGGTTACATTGTGGAAGCAGTCCCGAGATCTCAGTGGCTTAATATAGCAAAGTGTATTTACTGTGTACGCTGTGCTGGACGGTGGCTTTACTCCACAGCATTTTCTCTGGGACCCAGGCTGACAGAGCACAATCTGTAACACTGAAGGTTACTGTAGTGGAAGGGCAAGGAATACATGGTAGCAACACAGGCTCTTAAAGCTGCTACCTAGAGAGAGTCACACTGCTGACCCCAAATTCCATGGGCAAACACGGATAACCCCCACCGTGAGCAATACACATATTTGAAAATCAGACTTCGCCACATAATTCTCTTTAAAAAATAAATAAGACTCGCCTTAAACTTTCAGAAAACAAGCATTTGTTAAGTACTATTGTGTTCCAGATACTGTCTGGACACTGGGAATGTGGCAATAAATGGAAAATTCAAAATCATGAACTCCTGGGGCTTTCATTGAAAGGATGAAAAGGGAAAACAAACATAAATATTTTCTTTAAAGAAAAACATAACAGGATAAGAAAATAAGAATGATGGGAATGTCCAGAGTTTAATGTAACAGAGAAGTATCTTGAGAAGAGATACCAAAGCACAAAATTTAGAGTAGAGTGGGGGCCGTTCCTTCACATGGGAAGGAGACTTTGAGACAGCGAAAGCAAGCGCAGATTTCCTAGGGCTGGACCATGTGTGGCCTGACTGAGGAACTGCAAGATAGGTAGGGTGTCCTCCAAGAAAGTGAGCTTATAAGAGTAAGCAACGAGACAGAAGATGTAACCAGAACCTTGGCTAGGCATGACCCTGTAGACCATGGTGAAGACACTGAATTTTCATGAAACAAGATGGAAGCAATTGGCGGATTGGATCAGGGAGGGGACATGATTGTACTTTCATTTTGAGGAATGCTTTCAACCTCCTGCTTGATTATAGACATTTTAAAGAGGATGGTCGACCAAGAGACTGTTGCAAATCATTAAAAATAAAGACATTGATCACTTGGAACTGAATGGTAGTGGAAGTGGCAAGCAGCAGTTATCGGGGGATGTATTGCTGTATGGAGCTGTATGCACTTGTGGGTTGGGTGTGAGTTTTGAGAGAAAAGACAAAGAAAACTCGTAAGAGTGTTATCCAGAACAAGTGGGAAAATGGAAGTCAATTTTCTGAGTAGAAAAAATGAAGGAAAGCACGGGAGAGCAAAAATTAGTTTTGGACAAATAACCTTTAAGGTGATTGTTACACATCCAATGTCAGGCATATGAACTGGAACACAAAGGAGAATCTGGGATGGGCTTAGAAACTAGGAAGCCAAGAACTGGATGAGATCACTGAGGACATTAGGAGAGATAGGAAGAGACAAGGCCAGTGGAGTCCAGTGAAACACCCTTTTGTCCTACATATGCACACTACCTATATTCATTACCTATTCATCAGGCATTTAGTATCAAGTTCAATTTTGAGATAGAACGTTATGGTGCTATAGTGTTTATATTCAAGTAACCCTTATTGTACTTAATTATGACCAAAAACACAAGAGCAGTGTGTTGATAACTTTTCTGGTGTTAAGACAAAATACCAGACACACAACCATAAAGAGAAAAGGGTGATTTTGGCTCACCATTTCAGAGGGTTCCATCCCCGTTCAGCCAACTCCAAAGCAGGAGCATTAGTGCTAGCTGGTGCGGCAGGGCAAAGCTGCCACTCCTGGCACGGAGGAAGCACAGAGCACAGGAGCAGCCTGTGCGAAGAAACACCCTCAGAGTCAGGCCCCCAGCAGCCCACTTCCACCAGCTGGAAGCACTGTTCATAACACATTCAGTTACGAAGTAATCAGTGGATTAATCCACTGATGAGGGCATGATTCAGTCACATTCCAAAAAGTAAAACTGTGAGCACATATGCCTTTTGGAGGACAGAATTCACTTTATTGGTACTCTAATGGATATATATAATGATCACATTAGTCATAGGGAATTTGTGCCTCTGCACAATATATAGTGATTCTTCTTTTTTCCCCATTCCCCTCCTCTCCCTTCAACCCTTCTTCCCTCTTTATTCACAAAAGCTTTTGTCTTGGTTACTTTTCTCTCTGCTGAGACAAAATACCCAGCACCCAAAATGCAGGAAGGAAAGGTTTATCTAGCTTACAGTTTGTGGAGGCTTCAGTCCATACTTGGCTGCTTCAGAGGCAGAGTGGCACATGGCAGAGGACAAACATCTAATGCAGCAGAGTACAGCAAAAGCAACCAGCAAAAAGGAGGAATGGCGGACCAGCAGCCTCTTTTTCTTCCTTACATTGTAAACAAGCTACCCCCACCCAGGGGGCGTGTAGCTCTCACACAGTCTCCCTGCCCTCCTCTTCCACAGGCTCAGGATGTGTACAAAGTAAGCACCTTGGCTTCCTGCTGAGTCACTCAGCCAAACCTCTGGACTCCCCAAGTTGACACAATGTATCAACTATAACAGCTTTGCTTTCATTTTCCTCTCTATTCTCTTTTGCTCCTTTCCTTTCCTTCCCATCACCTACCCCACCTTTGATGCCCTTTGCATTTGAACATTTTCTTCCTAATTTGCAGTATCAATCATCCATTTCGGTCCTTTTTTATGTTTTTGGTTTCTAACGCAAGCAAAATTTCGGTTAAAAGTATGGACGCAAAGTGCATACGTTTACCAAAAATGCCTCAGGTTTATCCTTCTTTATGGCAAGTACTACTACTCTATTTTATAGAAAAAAAGCACATTTTATTTATTCATTCTTTGATGAGAATCTGTGCTATTTCCAAGATTTAGCTATCACAAATTATGCTTCTATAAACATGACTGAGTATATATCACTGTGCTATGATACTTTTAACTCTTTCAGCAAGGTACCAAGAAGGGGAATAACTGGGTCAAATGGAACCTCTAGTTTTAGCTTATTGAAGAATCTCAATACTGATTTCCACATTGGTTGTAACAATCTACACATCCACCAACAGTGGAAAAGGGTTCTGTTTTCCCCACAGCCTTGCCAGCATTTGTCATGGGTTGATTTCTTGATGACAAACATTCTTTCTGGGGTGAGATGGAATCTCAGTGTAGTTTAAATTTGCTATTTCTTGAATGACCAGTGAAGTTGAAAAGTTTTTTCATATATTTACTTGCTATTTGTACTTGTTTATCTGAAAAGCATCTATTCACTACAGTTGCCTATTTTTGGATTGGGACTTTCAATGTGGGGATGTACAAATTTTTTAGTTCCTTTTATATTCTAGATATTAGTCCATTGTCTGAAGAAGAGCTGTTAAGAGTTTTTCCCATTCTATGGTGTCTTTCACTTTGTTGGTGGTTTATTTTGCTGTGCAAAAGATTTTTAATATGAGATCCCAGTAGATCTCTTGTAATATTTCTTGTGCAATTAGGATTTTCTTCCTAAAGTCTTTGCCTACACCTATGTCTTCACAAGTTTTACCTATTTTATTTTCCAGCAGATCAAGTGATTGTATTTTAACATTTAAATCTTTGATACATTTTGATTTTAGTTTAGTGCATGGTGAGAGACATGGGTCTAGGTTTAAATTTTGGCATGTGGAAAGCCAGTTTTTCTGGCACCTACTTATTAAAGAGGCTATCTTTCTTCCAGCAAATATTTTTGGCCCTTTGTCAAAGATAAAGTGGCTGAGTGCATTTGGAGTTGTTTTTGGATCTTCTATTCTGTTCCATTGACCCTCAAGTCTGTTTTTTGTTTGTTTGTTTGTTTTGTTTTGTTTTTTGCCAGTACCATGCTGTTTTATCACAGTAACTTTGTAGCTTGACTTTTTTGTAAAGTCAAGGACAGTGATCCTCCCTGCCTTACTTTTGTTGCTCAGAAATGTTTTTGCTCTTCTTGGTCTCTTTAGGTTCCAAATGAAATTTAGGATTGTTTTCTCTAGTTTTGTGATGTATGTCATTGGTATTTGGATTGAGATTACACTAAATCTGTGTAAAAGCTTTGGAAGTATGGTCATTCTCACTATATGGGTTCTGCTTATCCAAGAACAATGGATAGCTTTCCATTTTCTGATACCCTGTTCAATCTCCTCTTTTAGAGTACTGTAGTTTTCAATGGAAAGGTCTTTTGCCGACTTCTTTAGATATTGATTTCTAAGTATTTCATTTTTTCTTGATACTATTGTGAAAGGTATTGTTTTCCTAATTTCTTTCTTGGTGAGTTTGTTTTTTGTGTAGAGGAATGCCCATTGATTTTTTAGTGTTGACTTTGTATTCTGCTATGCTACTGAATTTGTTTATTAAATCTTTGGAGGAGTTTCTGGGATCTTCTACAAAGAGTATCATATCATCCACAAATAATGTTTTTTAAAATCTTCCTTTTCTATCATTATTCCTTTTATTTCTTTCACTTGTCTAATTGATCTGGCTAACATTTCTAGAACTATATTAAATAGGAGTGATGGTGGTGTACATTCTTATCTTGTTCCTGAATTTAGTGTGAAAGCTTTCAATTTTTGACCATTTACTATGATGTTGACTATTGATTTGCCATGGATGGCTTTGATTAGATTGAGGTAAAGACCATCAGTTCCAATTTTCTGTAGTGTTTTCATCATGAATGAATGCTGGACTTTGTCAAATGCTTTTTCTGCATCTGTTGAGATGATCATATAGTTTTTGTCCATGGCTCTTTTTGCACGGTATATTACATTAATTGATTTGCATTGTTGAACCATCCCTGAATCCCTGAGGCAAATTCTACTGATCATGGTGTGTAATCTTTGTGATGATTTGCTACATTACATTTGCCCATATCTTACGGAGGGTTTTTACCTCTGTGTTCATTAAGAAGACTGGTCTGTAGTTCTCTTTTTTTGGTTGGATCTTATTCTGGTTTTGGTATCAGGGTGATGTTTTCTTCCAGTAATGAGTTTGATAAACTGGGAAGTATTTTGTTGTTGTTGTTGTTTTTGGTGGAACTGGGGATCAAACTCAGGACCCTGTGCTTGCCAGGCAGGTGCTTATTCCACTGAGCTATATCTCCAACCCCTTCCAGTAATGAGTTTGAGAGGGTTCCTTTCTTTTCAATCTCATGAAAGAGTTTGAGAAGTAGTAGCATTAGGTCTTCTCTAAAGTTCTTGTAGAATTCAGCAGTGAATCCATCAGGATTTGGGCTTTGTTTGTTGGTAGTTTTTTAACTACTTCTTCAATTTCACTGGCTAATATTGGGTTATTTTTAATTTTTCTATCTTCTTGATTCAGCTTTGGAAATTCATATGTATCTACGCATCTTTCCATTTGTTCTGCGTTTTCCATCTTATTAGAGTACAGATTCTCCAAATAGGCACTGATGATCTGGATTTCTGCAGGATCACTGTGATTTCACCTGTGTTGGGAGTGGCTGAAGCTTGAAATACTTCAGTCCTGAAAAAAAAATCTTACCTGAGACAATTCCAGTCATTAGTCACTAGGCAACCCTGTATTTCATGCTACTAACTTTGTCAAAGCATAAAGAAACACTCCTACTGTTGTTCAGTTCCTTTTCTCCCAGCAAGAGAAAGAGGGCCCCACCTGACCTCAGCTTTGTCTCTATATTTTCTTCATCTCCTTGCTGTTTTTTCCCTGAGACCATTGAGAGCTGCGTGGGTTGTGGTAAATTAGTGCTGAACAGGGTGTCTTTGTTACTTTTTTCTCGTTGCTGGGACAAAATACCTAATGCCCAAAATGAAGGAAGAAAAGGTTTATTTAGCTTGAAACCTTGCGGAGGTTTCAGTCCATACTTGGCTGGTTCTGAGGCACAGTGACACATGGCAGAGGGCTACAGTTCATGGCAGCAGTACACAGCAAAAACGGCAAGAGCAAAAGGGAGGAATGGCAGCCAGCAGCCTCTTTCTTTCCCTTACATATACAAACTGTCCACCCTAGGGTATAGCTCTCACACCCATAATCCCAGCAAACTATCCACTCTAGGGTGGGTATAGCTCTCGCAGCCATAATCCCAGCATTGGATCATGGATTAGTCGTAAACTCTAAAAGTCACCCACAACTGCATGAGGATTTGGGCGCACATGCAGACACAAACCATAATGCAGGGACACCCATTAAAGAAAATTAGTAGGCATCAGGAAGCATCTCAAGTTTGAGCACAGCAGGGGGAGAGAAGTGAACTCATTAGGGTCAGTATTCAGCACAGGTGTGCATCAGTATTGGCCAATTATCAGGTAAAAAAAACTTGGGGGATGTACGTTCACTAGGGCCAGAAACAGGTTCACTAGGGCCAGAGAGACAAATGAGCTTAAAGAAAAGCCAAAGAGAGAAAGGCATATTGAATTACTAGTAGTTAAAAATGGGAGAAGTAGAGTATCAAAAACCACAGATGTATTTAGATTTATATAGATATATATGGAAATGTTTGTTGCATTCTTGGTTCCTGTATTTACCTTACTTTTTAAGACCACCACAAAGGACTTGGCTCAAGGTACTACTCTAAAATCAACTCCCAAACCTGAAAAGGAGGGCAGAACAAAGGTACCACCAATAGAACTTAAACCCCCTAGCTTTGCTCAATCGAACAAAAAAGAAAATTCTTTTAAATTGTGCGTGGCTGGTTTGGAGCAGCATGGAACCACTGGGCAGAGGGGCACAGGCCAGATGCAGCGAGAACTCTACCCTCTGGTCCTAGGCAGACTCAGCTGGGATTTCCCAGTTGCCCATGTATCTGTGGGCCCAGTCCAGCCATGGCTGCTGGTGCACACTTCCAATCACGGGCCTGGGTGCCTGGGGTTAAATCGGTAGGATATGACTGCAGTGTGCCCCAGCTCTCGCTGTGGTGTATAGCATGTGTGTTTTTGGCACTGAAAGTTTACTCAGTAGAAACAGCACTTGCGCTCAGAATCCTGGCAGAAATGACACATCCAGTGGACAGAGTGAGAGTGAAGGCCAGTGCCCCCAGTGCCTGGGATCAACTGGCTGAGACAATAACTGCACACATCCCTGTTCCCTTCCACGCTGTTCGCTGGATCCCAGGTAAACTTCTTGGGTGCCTCAACCACACGGCCTGAGGATCCCTGAGTAGCGGCCCCTGTCTGGCCACCATTGAATTCACTGGCCAGTGACACTCACTACACTAGCAATGACTGTGGCCCAGGAGGGGAAAATGAGAAAAAATTTTGGCAGCTGGGCAGCAACTGCCATGTCCCCTGCAGAGGGGCAGACACAGGTGACGGAGCCCATGCCAGACACTAAGCTGCTATCAGAAGCTTGCACAGCCTGGAGGTGATGGAGCAGAACCTGCAGCCAGAGGCAAGAGCCCACACACAAAGATGTCTCCAGGTTTTGTCTGGTGCCACTGATTCGGACTCTCCAGGGAGAATCAAGGTTGTGACTCAAATTACTTAAAACACTGCTCAAATCATCCCAGACTCTCATATCGCTCAACTGGTCATTCTTTCCTTGAAAAAAATTTAAAAATTATAGATAAAAAAGGGTATCCAAGAATTGTGGGTCTTCTGATACCTATTAAATTCATAGATGGAATTGATTATTTAAAGGAAAAACATTTTGGGACAGAGAAGGAGATCAACCTAGGAAAGCAGCGCCTGAGCAGCCTGTCTCTGTGTAACTATCTTTTGGCAGATAAGGCCTGTGGTGTGGGACCAGCCCAGTTATTTGTGGAATTCTCCATTGGCAGGTGAGGCCCGCGCGTGCACTCTGCCTGGCTCCTTTGGGACAGGGAAGGACTTCAGCCTTGGGAAGTGGCAGCTGAGTGGCCTGTCTCTGTGGAACTCCCCCTTGGTGGGTGAAGCTTGTGGCACAGAAGCAGTCCAGTTCTCTGTGGAACTC
Source organism: Dinomys branickii (assembly GCA_004027595.1). Taxonomy (NCBI): domain Eukaryota; kingdom Metazoa; phylum Chordata; class Mammalia; order Rodentia; family Dinomyidae; genus Dinomys; species Dinomys branickii. Next base: position 41,708 of record PVLD010015788.1, read on the forward strand.
TCCATTGGTGGATGAGGCCTCCTGAATGGGAGCAGGCCCAGATTCTGTGGTCCTCTAGCTTGGGGGGTGAGGCCTGTTCTCCTCTGACTAGCTACCTGAGGATCCTTGAGTAGCGGCCCCTGTCTGGCCACCATTGAATTCATAGCTAAGGCCCACACACTTTCCTTCCACAGCCTGGAGACCCTGGTACTGAAGGCCAGCATTCCCTCAACACTGCAGCTGTGGTCTGAGCTGTGCACCCCAACAATTGCCTGGGGATCATGGCCCCAGTTGTCCAAAGCCTGCCACCATCTTGGGATAAGTTAGATATCCAGGTGAACTAGGGTCCATAGAGTCCTTCAGTGAGCTGCCTGGGTAGCTCATAGCTCAGCAATTTTCAAATTTTCATCTGACATCCAAAATGACAAGACAGAGAAGCAAAATGCAGTCTCAAAACTCAACTCCACCCAGAACAAGTCCAGGAGACACTGACATAGGAGAACTTGGAAGCCACATACATGAAATCTCTGAAATGATCACATATGAAGAAAAGAAACAACTCTGTCAAGCCATAGAAGAGATCAGGTCAGAAATAATCTCTCAGGAAAAAAAATGAAATGACAATAATAATGAAAGAAATGCTCCACACAGCTAGAGAAGAAACAGATAAAAAAAAATAGATTAACATAGGCAACAGATGGAAATGTTACACAAGCAATTTAAGAATGAATTAGAATGCATAAAACATACTCAAAGAGATTTTCCAGGAAATCAAAACTTCCTTTGAAAGCTTAAAACTGCTTGAATGAAGCCAAAGATAAAATTTCAGATCTGGAAGAGAGCAAGGTAGCTAGTGATCACAAAAGGAAGGATCTCTTAAAATTATCAGGGATCCAGGAAATATCAATCCAACACCTGCAAGAAGAGGCAAAGAGAAATAACGTCCAAGTAATAGGAGTCAGTGAAACAGCAGAAGGCAACACAAATGACATAAAAAAGAATATTTGCAGAAATAATAGTAGAAAATTTACCAAGCATGGAAAAAGACTGATGTGCAGGTAAATGAGGCATATAGAACTCCAACTACACAAAGCCAAAATAAAACCACACCCAGATGTATAATAGTCAAATCTCAGATATCCAGCAAAAGAACAGAATATTAAAAGCTGCTAGAGAAAAGAAACAGATCACCTATCAATGAAAGCTCATCAGAATCATGGCAGACTTCTCACCATAAACCATGCAATCAAGAAGAGCTTGGAACAAGATATTACAGGTTGTGAGACAAAACAATTTCCAATCAAGACTGATGTATCAAACAAAACTATCCTTCAAATTCAATGGAGAAAGAAAATATTTCCACAACAAAGACAACTGAAGAACTTCATGAGTGCCAAACCAATATTACAAAAAGTACTAAAAGATATTCTAGACAGAGAAAAAAGAGATCACCATCTCAAGAACAACAATAGAAAGGAACCTTTAAGCAGAACAAGCAATTAAACAGCAAAAGTAGGAAAGCAACAGCAAGTAAACAGCATGACAAGGATAAGCCAACATATATCAGTTATAACCATTAATGTAAATGGCCTCAATTCACCAGTCAAAAGAAACAGACTGGCAGAGTGGATTAAGAAACACAATCCCACCATATGCTATATATAGGAAACACACTTCACTCAAAAAGAAATCCATAGACTGAAGGTCAAAGGATGGAAAACAATTCTCCATGCAATAGATTCCCAGAAAAAGCAGGTGTAGCTATTATGTTTGCAGACAATGTAAACTTCAAACCAAAAACAATAAAAAGAGATAAAGAAGGTCATTACACACTAGTTACAGGAAAACTACAAGAGGGAGGAGATAACAATTCTAAACATGTATGCACTAAATATTGGAGCACCAACTTATATAAGTCAAATCTTAACAGAATGAAAAAACCAAATAATCAATAACACTATTGTAATAGGGGACCTAAACACCCCTTTGACACAAAGAGACATGTCAACTGAACAAAAAGTCAGGAAAGATATAAGAGACCTGAACCAAATCTGTGAACAAATGGACTTAGTAGATGTATACAGAGTGTCCCACCCCACAATATCAGAATACACATTTTTCTAGCTGCACATGGGACTTTCTCTAAAATAGACCACAGTCTAGAACATAGAGCACACCTATCTGAATGCAAAAAAACCTGAAAGTATCCCATGTATATTATCTGACCATAGTGCAATGAAATTGAAAATTAATGAAAAAAGACACTCCAAAAATTCCATAAACACTTGGAAATTAAACGACAACCTCCTGAACAACCAATGGGTCACAGAAGAAATTTGAAAAACCTACAAACAACGAAAATGCACATAAAACCTATCAGATGAAATGAAAGCAGTTCTCAGAGGGAAATTTATAGTGGTGAACTCACACAAAAGGAAAACAGAGAGAGGACAAATAAGTAGCTGAATGCTGCACCTCAAACTTTTAGAAAAAGAAGAATGAGTCAAACCAAAAGCTCAAAGAAGGGAGGAGATTATAAAGATCAGGGAAGAAATTAATGCAACTGAGACAAAGAAAACAGTACAAAAAATAAATGAAGCAAAGAGTTGGTTCTTTGAAAGAATAAATAAAATTGATAAACCCCTATCCAACCTCATCAAAAAAGAAACGAAAAACCTCAAATTCATACAATAAGGAATGAAAAGGATGAAATCACTACAGATCCTATACAAACTCAAAAGATCATTAATACCTACTTTAAAAATTTTTACTACCATAGAATAGAAAACACAGAAGAAATGGACATGTTTTTAGATATGTACAAATTACCAAAGTTGAACCAGGAATATATAAAAATCTTGAACGAGCCAATATCAATTAATGAGATTGAAAATGTCATTAAAAACTTACTGACAAAGAAAAGCCCAGGCCCTGATGGATTCACAGCAGAATCCTATAAAATATTCACAGAAGATTTAATGCCAACACCTCAAACTCTTCAATGAAATTGAAAAGGAAGCAATTCTCCCTAACTCATTTCTGGAGGCAAGTATTATACTGATAACAAAACCTGAGAAAAACCAAGAAAGAGACATATAGGCCAATCTCCCTAATGAACATAGATCCAAAGATACTCAATACAATACTAGCAAATAGAATGCAGCAAATCATAAGGAAAATTGTACACCATGACGAGGTTGGATTCATTCCAGAAATGCAGGGATGGTTCAATATACAGAAATCAATTAATGTAATACATCATATCAATAGAGCCAAAGACAAAAACCAAGTGATCATCTCAATAGATGCAGAAAAAGCTTTTGATAAAGTCCAAAATTCGTTCATGACAAAAACCCCACAGAGAATAGGAATAGATGGCCTTTACCTCAATTTGATCAAAGCCATCTATGACAAACCAATAGCCAACATCATACTAAATGGACAAAAACTGAAAGCTTTCACTTCAAAGTCAGGAACAAGACAAGGATGTCCACTCTTACCACTCCTATTCAACAGTTCTGGAAGCATTAGCCAGAGCAATTAGACAAGAGAGAGAAATAAAAGGAATAAGGATACAAAAGGAAGAAGTAAAACTATCACTATTTGCAGATGACATGATACTTTACATGGAAGACCCCAAAAACTCCACAAGAAGTCTCCTTCAATTAATTGACAAATGCAGCAGTGTAGCTGGATACATAGTTAAGACCCAAAAATCAATAGCATTCCTATATACAAACAATGAACAGATTGAGAGAAATTAAGGAAACCATACCTTTCACAATAGCATTCAAGAAAGTGACCCAAATTGACCTTTGTGGCAACTGTCTCCAAGGCAAAGGAGACACTAACCCTCACCCTGCTTCTATGGCTTCCTGCAGAACTTCGTGCCCAGGTACTGTGCCACACAATAAAGCAATAAACTGCTGCTTAATATTGACACCTGCTGAGGTGTGTCCAGGTGTGCGTGATTTATTCTAATATAATGGCTGGGAGAAGATTCCCTCTTGTGGGAGAAGATTCCCTCTTGCATCAACCTGACTGCCCCCCCTCAAAAACCCCATAAGTTCCATAAATAAAACTTTGTCCCTTGTCTCAAAAAACATGTATTTCAGTGATTGATTTGGTATTTTAAAGTTATAGTAAAAAAAATCCTTGTTTTAGATTATACAGCTAATAAAAGTGTCTTGTAATTACAGTTTTCTTCTTGACATCATATACAGGATTAGCTACTGATTTAAAGGTCTTTGGTGCTATTGTGATTCATAACGTGTTGATTGATTATTTTACAGTCCAAAATTAATTGTTATAAAAATGCTTTAGTATTTTACAAATAGATATAAAAATTTAAAAATACAATCTAAAAACAGTGTGGTTTAAACAGTCAATTAATTTTGACATCCCATCTAAATAATGGCAGGCCTAATGTTCACTTCCAGAGAATATAAGCTATGATAACCTTTTCATATTTGGGTACCTATTCCAACAGACAATTTACTCAATCTGTTTAGATCAATCTAAAATGATTTTCAAACTATTTGGTAATATTAATTGGCTCCTTCCAGATTTTGGACTAATTTCTCTGGTGTTATTAATTGTCATTATTCTTCAGACAAGTTATTTCAAATTGCTTCTGTTTTCACAGATGGGTCTTCTTAGGTTAAGGGAGGTTATATTATGGATTCCTCTTCCAAAATATTGGATACAGGTTTCTCACTTTATGATCAAAATTCAAATTACAAAAACATTAAGGGAAATCAATCCCTTTCACTTAGCTTGTTGGTATATACTAATTAAACTTTAAAAATTTTACAAAAGGTGGAAGTACAGCAGCAGAAAGACAATTCCATCAGGTAAGAAAAGAAAAAAGGTTAGGAAGAGTCCTTTGGGGAGATTTCCATCCTGGACAATGGAAGGGACCCAGTCCACTACTTACCTGGAGTAGAGGGTATGCTTGTTTTTTTCCAGAGAATGATGAGTGACCTATTTGGGTACCAGAGCATTCTGTCTGGCTATATCATGAACTCAGGTCTAGAGAAGTTGGTTCTACCTTTCAGGAAGCTGATGTACAGTGTCATCTGTGACTGTGTCAACTCAGAGACTGCTCTACAGCCTATAGACAGCATGAGGCTAAACATGACCTGAGGCCAAACAAAGAAAGTGACCCAGAAGGACCAGGAAATAGTAATCAAAATGGGAATTAAAGATTTAAATAACAGAGTATACAGAGATAATTGAGCTGAAAATTATCGATATTCTTTTTTTTTTAAATACAAGTACAAAAACATATTGACAAACAGACACCAATTAGCATAAAAACTATACAATCACAACTATAGACAAGGTGATATGATCTCAACAGTGGTTATTGCTTTATCCATTGATATCTTCGAAGTATAAATATATAAGCCCATATCCAGACATGCAAATTTAGTCAGACAATTAATCCTCTCAACAACAGAAAAAACACAAAAACCAAAAATCCAAAGACAAAAAACAAAACAGGCAAACATCAACAACAGCAAAAACAACAACAACAACAAAAAAAAAAACACCAATAGTTGCTGCTTTACATATTGATATCTTCGAAGTGTGTGTTCAGGATAACACATACAGACATACAAGATTG
>PVLD010015789.1:0-47315 GCA_004027595.1 Dinomys branickii
AGATGTGAACACTTACTTAGATAATGTCTCAGTTTCCTTTGTGGAGTTTGAAAAATTTGCAGGTATTTTTCAAGGTACAAATAGGGTCACACATACGTCTGAACAAGGGTTCTGGCCCACAGGAGAAAGTCTTCTTCTCTGCTTCCATAGGAAATGATACTTGGCACCGGAAAAGCTAAGTATACTTTGACTTCGTCTCTACCTCCAACTTCCTGTAGATTCCATTTAGAACTGTGACCCAGAATCCCCTGAATTTCAGTATTCTGCAGCTCATAGTATGTTTGACATGGTTCACAAGACTTCTTCCACCTCCTGTCATAATTCTGTTAACATAGTCCACATCCCGAGCCCTGTGACCCCACTGCAGTAAACCCAGCATAGAGTCACTGGTTCCATAGTTTGTTTCATTATACAACTTACTTCGAAAACTGGGCGCCTGGTGTACCTGTGGGTTTCTTACTCCTCTGTCTCAACACTCCTGCCAGAAAACCCCAGCTTTTTGCTGGGTTGCTGTGGTGGCTTGTGTTCAGTTGTCCCCCAAAGCCTCATGTGCTCACAGTGGGGCTTTTCCAGAGGGAGTTGGATCAAGTGTGTGTGAAGCTGGAATTGATTCATGGTACAATGCTAGGATCAAGGGCACCAAAGTTAAGGGTGTGAGTGTTACCTGCCATAAGTTGTCTGAACAAAAGGGGCAGAAGGATGTTATTAAGGTCGCTTGTTGCTTTGCTACATTTTGCCCACTATGAACTGTTCTCCTCTGCCAAGCCACTCTGCCTTGGGGTCATCCTGTTATGGACTGAAACCATTATAAACTATAAGCTAAATAAACCTTTCCTCCCTCAGCTCTGGGCATCAGGTACTTTTGTCCCAACAACAAGAAAAGTAAGACAGTTACTATCCATGGATAGATTGGCTGATCCTTGTAACTATTGTCTGAGAGTTCTAGGCATTCATGCTGACCATCTGTTATTATACTGCACCCACCCCCATGCTAGTCAGTTATCCGAATCTGCTTCCCCTATTCTGGGACACAATGATGAATCATTATAAAATAAGGTGAAAAAAGTGTTGATCAATATGAGACCATCATCTTCTGCAAGACATTTCAAATAAATTGCCCAGTTGATGGAATCAGAATTGAGTCTTGGCCTAGCCTCTACATTGCGATCAGTGTTGAGTGTCAAAAATTGCTGGAGCAAAAGATTATACTTTATTTCCTGTTATTTTCTGATTGTGTGTGGGATAGAACTAGTCAGTGAATGGTCGCCCTGAAGTATCAGGCTACAAATCCCTGGGAACAGGGATAAATACATAGTCATGGCTCGTGGACATGATGTGATGAATTATGCCTGTGGCCCTTACCACAGTTCGTGCTAGCCTTGCCTGGTTCCCTACCCTCACTTAGCCCTGGCCCTGTCTAGTGGGATGATGTTCAACTACTGACACAATCTATCTGAATCTCAGGTCTCATTCCCAAAATACAGATCTTACTAAATGCCCTAACCCCATGACTATTTATGCAGACCCAAGAAGTCAACATCTATTGAAATAATGCTAACTGTGAAGTGCTTATTCTTGTTATGGCCACAACGCTTTTTCTTTTGGCCACCTCACTGCTGTCCAGCTCATGTCCAAGCTGGTGATTCTGTTCTTTCATTAGCAGAATGCTCATTCTGGGCCAAAGAAAGAGAGCACATCAAAAAGTAGATGACAAAGAGACTATTTTTAGTTTGCTCTTCTTAACATCTCACATATGTTTCATGACAAGTCATGCTTTATCCCCACTTTGGCCCTGCAAACAATTCCCTGGTTTTAATATACAACAATCTTTGGGATACTTTTTCTTCCTTGTTTTTCTGAAGGGCACAGACTTGATTAAAGCCAGGAGAATCTAATTGGAGGATGTTTGCCACGTGCCCCCAAGTCTTTGCTCCCCTCCCATCCCTGAACACTCGCTGCTGTCTCTAAATATTTTGTAAATAGATTGATCTACTTGATATATTTCTAATGATTTATGTTGTAGAGTAAATCCAAAACCAATAAAAATGGAGAACAGAAGAATGTGGGTCTATTTAAATAGGACTGATTATTTCTTAACAGTTTCCACTCACTCTTCACACCTAGTTATGCCTTTCAGTCATAACAAAAAGAACTTCAGTATTAAGAAAAAAAATAAGCCCTTCTAGTTTACTGTCGTGTTCACACCTCCCCCTTCCTTGCCTTACATCCTCTCCTTCATGCTCTGCTCTAGATGACAGGAAAGACTTAGCATCCACTGTCAAGACCAGGAGAGGGAATAGCTGCACAGTTACTCCACACCGTATTTTAGATCTCTGGAATATAAAACAGTGAGTCTGGAGAAGGTACAGAAGAGAAGGACCCATCTATGGAGTTGGCTGGTTTACAACAGCATGGCAGCCCCATCTGCAGCCCCCCACAGACTTGCTGTTGGTGTCTGACTCCTGTCCTCCTCACTTTTAGGATTCCTGAGCTCTGTAGGGACTTCAGGCTCCACATGTTGATCACTGAGTGGCACAGTATTTTTTTTCTCTGGCCACAGGAATATACTTGCAAAATGTGAGGAATGAGGTTGAACTTTGATCTCCTGGAAGCAACCCTCAGCAATTGTTAGACTGCAGTCCTTGGGTAACTGGCCCTGCTCTGCCCACCCTGGCTGAAACAGATGGGAGGCACATTGGTCACAGTCCCTGCGTGTGCTGAGTGCTTACTACGGCGTCCTATTCATTAGCAGTTCCTGCCTTTGCTCCCTACCCTTCCTCATCTCACTCCTTCTACCCATGGTTCCTGGAATCGCATACTAAGCAAACCACTTCTTTGCAGATTTCAGAGTCTGCTTTTGGGAAGCCCAGTATAGGACGGTCATTTTCCCAGCAATGTCTAATGTTAACCCACATCCTCCACCTACTCTCAACTTCTGGGAGTCATGGAGGTTCACTCTCTGTTCTGAGCCTGTTCCCCAAGGAAAGCATCATCTCATGAGCCACACCAAGATCCCCACACCAAGATCCATGGCTCTGGCTCCTTCCCTCATGGACTAGGTTTCATATCACCACTACCCAAAAACACTAAGTTTCGTATCACTACTACCCATGTCCTTTGGATTGACTGCATTGTCTCAGCAAGAATTATCCTCATGTGAAAGATCTTCAGTGAGCTTATAAGCCAACAGAAAACATATCAGAAGGTTAGAATTCTCCTAGTCTTTCAAGAGTTATGGCACATGGTCAGATGCCATCAAGGCTATTCTCAACAGAATTTGTGGGCTTTTAAAGAAATGCTTGTATTCTGTGTTTATTGCTTTGTTCCAAACTTGAAACCTCATCCTTCAAGGCTTTATCCAAATGGTCTTTTCCTCATCCATCTTCCTCTTCATCTCTGTTGAGAACATTCCTATTTATCACTTGTAAGTGCTAAAAAAAATGACATAATAGTATTAACAATAATGAATAGCTAAATGTCAAATGCTTTGAACATGCTGAGCCCACACTATGCCCTTTACCTATTGCATATGCATCTGCCATGTGAGTGCTCTTTCACTTAGCCCAGTAATGACCACATTCAGCAAGTCCTGTAAGGATCTTGCCATGTGCTGATGACATTAGGTTCTCCCTCTCTGTGTCCACACTCTTTGCTGTGTGACTTTGCAGTTCCTGTCCCTCACCTTGGGCAGGGTATCATCTCGCTTCTTGACTGTGCTCATCTACACAATGGCTATGATCAGAGTATTAGCAAATGGGCCACAGGAGAGGCTTTGCATGTATCTGCTCAGCTATAGCCCCTCTGAAACATCCAGGTTAGGCCGATGCCCAGGCAAGGCTGTTGGAGTAGCACATGGATAGACCCAATCTGATTTGTTACAGGAGTCTGAGCAGAGGATACCCTGGATAAATCCAACCCATAGATTTGTAAGTAAATCCAAGGAAGGACAAAATAATTATCCACCTAACTTAAGTTTAATTTAAATTAAATTCCTGCATTACAAATGCATGGGAAAAATAAGTGCTTGTTATCTCAAGGCACGGAGTTTTTGTGGTTTGTTATTGGGCGTTAATATTCCAATAGGTAATGAATACAGAGCCCCGATTGTGATGTGAGGACTACGTGGCTCTGAGGAGCCACGCTGGAGGCAGCAATCACACAGTGAGAGCTGCAGAGAGGACCAAGTTCTGGTGAAACTGAAAGACTGTTCTTCAGATTCATCTGTCTGTCTGTCTATCTATTTATTATCTCTCCAGCTTTTCACCATGAAGTTGAGGACAAGAATAGTAAATAATTGATTTGGGTTTCTTAATTATCCACAGCTGCTGGATATAATAAAAATCCAACCAATGCCTTTTGAATTATGTCAAATTCAACTAAAAGAAATCATACCTTCATTTTTAAAATAAGAGATAAGTATACTTGGCTTTTGAAAATGGGCACACTTTCATTTGTCCCTTTCTTTAAGGGCAGGGGAAATACCATAGAAGCTATTTTAAAAATACCTCTAGTATTTTGTAGTAGTATTTTGTCTGTATCACTTGTAGATGAAATGATGTTCTGTTTGATTTTTTTTTCAGATAAATTCGGGGAAAAAAGAAGTAACATAATCCTGAGAATGGTGCTGAATATATAGGGTTTAGTTGTTGTAATCTCTGTATATCTCAGTAAGTTTTACATTTTTCTTAAGAAATGCTTAAAAGACATGTTTATAGCAGCACAATTTATAATACTCAAACTTTGGAAGCAGCCTGTATGCTGATCAACAGATGAATGGATGAAGAAAATGTGAGAAACACACACACACACACACACACACACGTACATTACTCAACTACAAAGAAGAATATATTTGAGTCACTTGTGGAAAATAGGCTCATCTTGAATGCATAGTCCTAAGTGAAATAAATCAGACACCGAAGGTTAAATATCAGGTGGTTTCTCTTATGTAATAGACTCAAAATACAAGTAATGTAAAGAGCAAAGTAAAATAGAAACGATAGAAACGGGGAGCCGGACAGGAGCAAGGGGTCTGGGAATAAGGAGAGAAAAGCACCGGAGGGAAAGAGGAGGTAAAACCAGTGGAAGTGCAGTCTTCCTAGTTACCAATCCCCAATATGAATACAGTTGTGCACTGCAAACTTATCCCAATAAAAATGTTTAAAAGAAAAATAAAATGCACCGAGCAGAGGCCATTGTTTTTCAGTCATACCTAAGGCGCTAACCTGGCCAAGCCATTTTATTGAGCCAAACTTCTGTCTGCCTTCTGATAAAGCAATAACAGTAAGTTTCCTGAGCTTCCCTCAAAAGAGCGTGTTTTCAAAAATTCCGTAAGTCTGGCTCCCCTTCCCACCCAGGACCTGCATGACATCCTGGTGACCCCCAAGCCCCGGAATGAGCCCCTCATTTGGCTTTACTCAGCATTCTTGGGGTGCGATGTGTCCCCCACGCCTCACTCCCAGACACAACCGCTGTTTTTATTCACCGCATATGTTCTGGGGAGTCTGGTGCTGAGTGGTACGGCAGCTTCAATAGACTCCACCTTTTTATTAACTTTATCAAGTACCAGAATATCTTGTCAGTAGCACAGAATTATCAAGTCTGTCAGCATATCACAGAGCAGCTGCTTGTGAGCACATTTTGATTCATACTTATAATCTTATTTGAATTCATTTATTGGCTCGCACTTGGGGACTAGTTGGGGCTGCCTAAGCTTGTCATTGCTGCTATGGTTTAATCTAGGGTAGCAGAGGTAACAGCTCTGCTAATTACAAGTACACCTTCTAGCAGGGTCTGTGTCTCACTGTGTAGGTTCCTCTTCATAAATGATCTACTCTCCTTCAAAATATTATGACTCATGGTCTTCATTACTTACAGAATAACATCTGATTTCCTTAGCCCAATAGCCCAACACACAAGGACCTCTATTATCTACCTCCTGTGTATCTTTCTGTCTTCATCTGTCTCATTCTTCTAGCAACTTCACACACACACACACACACACACACACACTTCCGGCAATATTTAATGGCTTGTACTTCCTCATCAGATTATATCATTTCTACTTACTTTGGTATATTCCTGCCCTCTGCTTAAAATTTCCCACTCTCCCTACTCATATTTTTTTGTACATAACCAACTCCTGTTCGTCTTTCAATATCCTAATTAAGGATCGCCTTCTTAATATGAATTTACTTATCTTCTCTTATCATGCTGAATCCAGGCCCTAGACAGTTAATTCTCAACTGGGGGTTATTTTTCTCCTTATAGACACAACTGTCAGTCTATTATTATATATAATTATTTATTGACAAGGTTATTTCTCCCACTAGAGCAGTGGTTGGGAAAATACAGCTCAGTCTGGCCAATGTCTAATGGCTCAACCCTAAACCTACCATGTTCTATCATTTGTGTATTATCCATGGCTACAAAATTGACTACTTAAAAGAGATATCATGTGTGACCCCATGTTCTGCAAAGTCTGCACAATTTACTGCAGGGTTGTGTAGAGGAAAGGCTTGCTTACATGCTAGAGTATAAACTCCCAGAGGGCAAGGCTACTTCTTTTTTTTTTTTTAAGGCTACTTCTCATTTGTCTTTTACTCAAGTATCTACCGTATTTGCCAGCAAAAAGTAGTATAGTCTGAACCTTTATAAAGTGAAACTGAATTCAGGCCAGTGCGATTTGCTTGAGTTAGGTCCAGTCTTTCACACCTAAAGACGAGCAGGGATCATTGTCTAAGGTTACAGGCGGAACCTGGAGACTCACCAGAAGTCACAAAACGAACCCGTTCCAATAGGGTGGTTATCTTGCCATTGGCTCCATTACCTACGCGCTGCAAGTGAAGTGACAACCACAGGTCTCCTTCCATGTGCACAGCAAACTGGCACTGCAAGTATGCTCCATTCTATGTCCTGGTGCAGATATGGTTCAGTGTTTTCTGTTCGTATTGCTGGAAGTATGTTCATCTTGCTCCATAATCTAGAAACCATGCAACATCAATTACTTGTGAAGCTCCTCGGCCTCTCAGCCTCCTGGCTGATGAGAAGAGAATGGAACCTGGTACCGGGAGTGAGAGAACCTAAAGAAAATAATTCAACTGCAGAGGATGATCTTTGCAAGGGGAGCCAGGTATTCCAGTGCAGAGTAACCAAAAAACACAGCTAAGTTCTGCTTTAATCACAAAAAGCATTCACACAAGTATGCTATTTCAGCCAAAAGACAACAAAGAAACAAGAACTTAGGGTTCCTGTGAGGTTATGGATGACAATGTACAAAAGGCAGCTTCTGGAGCATAATAGATACCCCAAACATTCTAGTAACAAGTGCTAACTTTATCCCCACTCCACAGGTAAGGAAATTGAAACTCATAAATTCTGTGCATCTCCATAGAGAGTAAATGACTATGTTGTCTTTACAGCCTAGATTGCTGTGTTTCCATTGCCCCATGCAACTGCCAAAGTGAGACAGAAACAGAGTTCTAGGAAGCAGAACGCAGCCACAGTTAGGAGGACGGGAGTTGTGTCATTCAGGCCATACCAACATTTACTGCACATCTCCCAGCATGAGTTTGGCAAGTTTGAACAGGATTCAGCTCAACTTTGTATACCTTTCGAGAGCCACTGGTAATACTAGAGTAAACTATAGAATACTTGTGGTGCAAGGCAGCTGAGCACGCAGGAGAGGATGTAGCTCCATAGATACAGGGTGCCTAGGACCTAAGCCAGACAGAAGGCAACAACGTCTTAAGATACCCAGAAAATCCAAGACCCGACTTAGTGATGGAATGAAGCAGTTGATATTCATTTTGTACTAAGGAGTTACATGGCACTTCAAGGGGCTGATTCTGAAAGTCACAGGACTTGAAACGTCACAGCCAAGAGGAGCAAAGGAGCTGACAGGTGTCTCTTTATCTACGAAATGTACATTCCTATTGTATTGCTATAATCAAGCCTCCGCCCACACTGTCTCCAGAGACCAGCTGCCGTCATCTTGCACAGTGCTAACAGACCGACCTGCGAAGAAATCATCTGGGTCACAGTGCAAACCTGGGGCTTCAGGCCAAATAAACACAGGTTCAAACTACAGTGCCGGCACTGCAAATGGGAAAGTAACCCGTCTCTTTGACATGGTGTTAAGATTACTGCCTTCCATAGTTGCTTGAAGATTAGAATGTGTATAAAATAAAGGCCAGGTTCATGATGAGCGAGTGCTCTGTAAATAATGCATATTATTACCATTAGTCACCTTGTGGTATGATTTCTAGTTGTCATGAAAGCTACCTATCTCACATTATGTATTTTCCATACGGTTGGTAGGAATATATTTTCACTGTGGCCCATTTGAGACCTGCAACATGCCCCCTCTGCCGGTCTGACTGTCAGTTCAGAGTATCCAACTAGAACACATAGACGCGTTGCTACTACACAGACTGTTGTTTCAGCTTTTAATTTCGTGGTTTCAAAATAACTGTGCTTTCTGCTCTTATCTATTTCTGCCTCTCATTTCATGTGCTATTCTGGGCCATCTTGCCCCAGTGGCTGACTGACTCCCATCATCCTAAACACTTTGAGCAGTTACACCTCATTGGGCCCTTGCTCCTTAATTTCCCAAGTTTCTGGGACGCTGGTTGATACTGTTTCCTCTGCTTTATTATATTGATGGCATTATTATTACACTTTCTTCTCAACCGCAATTCTGTCAATGTCATCCCGTGCTTATCGACACTCTCTGAGCAATGAGTGTGCCCCGCCCCCAATACCAGCCCATCACTGGCAGGGAGCACACAGAAAACAGTAGTCACAGTGACAGGTGTCAGCACTTCAGCAGAAATGTGGATACGTGCACAGACTTTGGCTTTGCGTCTTGTCCCTAGTTACTCTTACAGCATCCAAGAAAGCATCAGAAGCCTGGATTGGGACATTCCCCATGTTCCATGACTTCTCTACAGGCCCCAGTTTACAGGATTTATCTCCTCCTACCTGTTCATCTGGAAACCACTTTCATATGGAGACAGTTTGGTCTATCTGTATTTCTAGAAAACAATTGCCTCCACTCTCATAGATCCCTTAACAATGCTAAAGTGCTTTATTAGTCAATTTCATTGACCTCCCAGGAGCCTCAATTATTTTTAATCTTTCAATTTACCTCTTGGCTACAAGCTCACTCTTTTCTTAGCCTTTTTGATGGGTAAACCAGAAGACATCAGCAAAGCCCAGAAACCTCCCTCTCACCCAGACAGCTTATCACTATGGAAAAGCACTGAGATCCACTCAATAATTAAAGCATTTTCCCCCAAAATCCAGTGGGACCAGATGTCCTCCACCTTGCCCTGCCTTCATCTGACATTGACTCTGTTCTCTACCAATGCAGCCTCCTTCATCTGACCCCTGCTGCCAAGCCCCCATATTCCTGCCTCCCAGTTAAACACTTTCTCCCACCAACAGGAGCCAAAATAACTGGACCTCGACAAGGTGACAAAGACCAGCATTATCATCAGGATGAACTTAAGCCATTTTCTGGGGCTTCCCTTGGCTCACTCTTGAGAATTCCTTGTCAGAGTCTACATGGTGTCTTCTTATTTTTTTCTTCCCAGCTTTATGTTCTCTTGCTGGCCTATCCTTGTTATAGGAAAGAAGAAAGGGGCAAAAAGACTGGGTAAATATGCCTCAGTAAAAAATAAACAGAATTAACTTCTTAGGAAAGAACAAAGCTACCAGTCATGCAGAATGGCCAGTGCAGTTTTGGCCAGAGGTTAATATTACACTATGTAAACTAAAGGTTTCCAAATCTACACATCCAAACATCAAAGGCCCTGGAGACAACACCCAGGACCTTGAGACTCCCAGACACTGTCCTGACCTTAGAAATGAATGAATTGAAATTTTGTCATGAGGAAGAACTTACAGAGTCTGTGGTAGTGTGAAGACTGAGGAGAATTCTTTAGGATTACAAAGAACTGATTTTATGTGCGAAAAACTGGTAGACAGTCTTGTTGCACAGTGCAGCCATAATTATACAGGTTTAGAAGATATACTCTTGCACTCCTGACTCAAATTTCCTGAGCTTTCAGGGGCAGTTATTACCCATGATGAAAATGCAATTTGCAGACCAAATGTCTTGGCTTTAGGACAAAATAGTTTTGTAAATCTGTTGATTCTAATTAATCCCACTCTCATTTCCATATTTAAAGTTGATAGAGAAGCAGAAGCAAGGACTCAGATTAGGGCCTAACAATATGTCTTACTATGTTACTATAGAACAAATCACTTCAGATATAATCTTAAATTATTTTAACTTAGAAGTATTATAGGACTTTACTTCCCAGGGCCCACCTGGGCTTGTTGGTTGGGGTGCAGTCAACTTGATTGGCTTTGAGAATCACTTTGGGGGTTGATGGAGCACATTTCTGGATGTGTCAGAGAGGATCATGAAGCTGTGCCCTTAGGATTTATGTTTGATCCATGACCCCTTTCCTTCTGACACTGTTTCCCTCTTCTGTTTTATCCACCAGGAACTAAGCAATTTCACTTCAACGGTCTTCCACCATGATGTTTCTGCCTTGGAGGCAACTGATCATGAACTGAATCCTCTTAAAATGTGAGCCACATTCAACCTCTCCTCAAGTCATGGGTGACAGGCATTGTTTTTAGGAATAGGAAGGGTGACTAACATGAGAGAAACCCAAGGCTACAGAGGAAGCTCTGGGGAGAAGGCTCCAGGCAGGAGCATGGGACTTTAACCTACTCTAGACCCCCAGGGAGCAGCACAAAGCGCAGGTGTGGATGCCAGAAACTGGGCTTGCAGTCCTGCCATGGAGGATCTGACAATGGAGTGTAAGCAGAAATCAAGGGATGATTCCATAGGTAGGCAGATTGGTAGGTGGAGACGGGTTGAGAGTTCAAGCTGCAGGCATGGCCAGGGACCAATCAGTCATTCCATCACTGAAGAAGCCTCTTCCATCTTTCCCAAGGCTTCCATCCACACCACCAACTTTCCTGGTCTCAGGACCGAATGTAGTGTTCATGGTGTGATTTCTAGTTATTTCTATAGACCCTCAGAAATTCCTATCAGGCTTCAGTACTTGATATTAATAATAATTATTATTACCTTAACAACTGCTCTTTGTTGCACCAAAGCCAGACACTATGGTAAGTATTTCAGCTAAAGTGTCTCATGAAAGCCAAATACTATGATGATCCTATTTAATAGATTGGGTAACTATGCTGAAAGACAGCAATAAACTTACCACAGGCATGAAACTGTATGTGGTGGTTACAGCCCAAATCTGTCTGATATCTAATTGTGGAGACTTAGCCATGCTCTAGTTTCTCACAAACTCTTTTGGGGTAAATGTGTGTGTATTCTGCTGAAAAAAAAATTCATGCACAAGACAAAGCACTTAAGAAAAACTGTATATTTTTTCATCTTTATGTGTGAGTGCCAATTACAATAACAGGGATACTAGTGGTCCAAGGAAGATAGTTTGGGATATTCTGCCAGTACAAATACCTATGCTCTGAAGTTGAGCTACCAAAAGGTGGGGTCTGAGTTTATTCCGAATATTCAGCGCGTTGATGAGGTGAATGCGGTGGTGATGGAAGGAACTACCATTTATCACTTCTCTACTCTGCACTAGTGGCACTTCATATGTAGTTTGCATCATTATTATGTTTAAATAATATTCTTGTTTTGCAAAGGAGGAACTTGAGGTTGGCTCAAAGACTTAAGTAGCCAGCTGATCCTCAGAGTTAATAAATAAAAGAGCTTATATGCCAGTCACTCTTTTTTTATTCCTTGAGACTGTCCACCGCCCACAGTGTCCCAGGGCCTCCCTGTGGGAATCTCTTTCACTCCGGTCAGGTATCTGGATGGAGGAGACCGTTTCAGGGGAGATGGTGCAGAGCTCAGCCATGAGCGCTGCCTGGACCCTTCTTTCTTGGGGTCACTGGAGTGGAAGATGTGGGCAGCCAGGGAGCCACCAAAGGTCAGAAAAGAGTCAGCAAATCTCCCCTTACATTCATATAATGGTGTCAGGCCTCTGGCTTGTTCTTGATGGCTTTCACAAGCAATAAACTGTCCCAAACAAAAATAGTTTTATGAGAGTAGTCACCCATGTTTTAGACATGAGGAAATCATTTCAAGTACTCTTTGATTCTTAGGGATGATTCTTTGGACAATAGTTTATGGTGTAATTACAAAATATAATTACAAACCTCTGTCAGGGAATGCAGTAAGTGTCTCACTAATGACAACTTCTATTTCTACTCTTGGTCTCTTTCCCAGCTTTTCTCTTTATGACTTATGATCTCCATAGAACATTTTGTTTACAATTATCTCTTTGTATCCAATGGAGACTGATTCTAGAAACTCTGCAAATACCTTAGTCCATGGATCCTCAACCCCCTTGTCTAAAATGATGTAATATTTTCATATAACTTACATATCTCTTCCTGTATATTTGCAATAATCTCTAGATTATGGTTGATACCTAATACTATGTAAATCCTATGTGAATAGGCATTATACTGTATTGTTCAGAGAATAACGCAAGGAAAAACATCTGTACATATTCACTACAGAAGCAATATTGTTTTCTAAATATTTTTGCACCTTAGTTAAATCCACAGGATGAGAAATTCATGCTTATGGAGAGCCAATAGTACTTACTATTTATTTTGCTTCTGAAATTATTTCTGCAGATCCTTCTATGGTTGAATCTCAAAAGGTGCAATAAGCTCTATGTCGCTCTACAAACATTTATGAAAGTTTGTAGGAGGCTGGCCAAGTGTTGGGCACAAAGAAGGGATATTAATCTAGGTCTAACCTGGGAAAGATAAATTGCTCTGATCATTTGCAAAATGGAAATTGACCACAGTCAGATGAGGGGAGACCTGAGAAGCCAGCAGGAGACTGTGATGCAGCACAAAGTTGCAAAAGCAGGAAATCATTGTCATTCCAGGCTGAAGGGACAAAGGTCCAGGGCCCAGGGGCTGTGGGTGACAACCACTCATTGGAAACTGGAGCTTCTGCCAGGAATACCACTCGAGGCACAGGAGAGATATCTTGGCCTTCCTTCTCCTGCTCTCAGCTTCTCCCAGTGCCTCTCATTGGCTGACGCCAGCTGAATGCCAAGTACCACAGAATCCAGAAACCAAAATCTGCCTTTGTTGTCCATTTCTTGAAACTCCTCACCTCTATTCCCAAATGTTCTTTTCCTTGAAAACTACAGGTTTGTAACATCAACATTTTTCATTTGAACAATTCCCCCTTGGATAAGGGCAAAACAAAGAGACAAAATATTTTGTCCATGCTCAGGAGTTCTTAATCAAGCATTGAAGTTTCACCATGGATGTCCTATAGGGAGACAGGTTTCTCACCTGGTGATTGTGAGACCAGCGAATTAGGAACAGGATTCAGACTGCAGCAACGGAAAAGCCTACCGCACTGCTTTTAACCCCCAGCAAACTCACCTTATAGCCCCAGGTCTATTACATTACACTCTTCTCCTCCTATTAGTAGTACTAATAGCTACCAATGATAAAGAATTTCCTGTGTAAACTTCACCCTAGCATCTATAAGTTATTAGGAGAAAATGGAAGCTCTCTGTCACTCAGTTACTTCCTAAGCCCTGAGAGCTGTTAAGTGATTGAACCAGGCTACATTTAAACTCATTCCTGCTTCCTCCAAAATGAAGCCACTACACTGTACTACTTCACAGTCTCTGTATCATTTGAAATCACACTTAAAATGCCTGCATTTCTCTACAATGAGGCTGATTCTCCCTGACCTTGCCTACTTTCACTAAGAGGCAGGGATTTTCAAAGTAGACACTACGAGGGAGAATGTTTTGAAAACTCCGAAGACTCTCATTTTAGGCAGTGCAGTATTATTTCCAGTTCTGCTTCTAAGCAGGCGCTGTCTGATTCTTAAGTCTCTCCATGTGGAGCTGAACTACTATTTTGGGCTTGCCAAGCTGTTTTCGTTTTTTCACCAGAATGCCTGCTCCATTTGGGCAACGGTAACAGATGTGACAAGGGGAACAAAACTCCTACCAGCCACGCTCTAACCCAAACATCCCAGGAGCCGTTTCCAGCTCTCATCTCCCAGACAGGGAAATGTGAGAACGCAAAACTCTGCCCCGCTGTCTTTTACTGGCCTTGATCATTTCTGATAAGCATTTCTGATCATCACTTCTGCTTTCCAACACTTTGAGCCCTGGTGTGTTATCCATGTTATATTAATAGAGGTCTTCTGGGAAAGAGAGACTGAAGGGAGGTTAAGAAATAATTATAAGAAAATGTTTTCACACTATCTGAATGCCTGTCAGTGTATTAGCTCCAATTTAATCACTGAAATTACACTGCGATTCCAAAAATGTAGTGAAATAAGATTTGTTGAGTGTTAAAAACAGAAATAGAGAGAAAGGAGATAAAAGGGGGGTAAGCTTTCTGCTTAACCCTTTTGCAGCCCCCTGCCTAAAAGAGATAGATAGATAGATAGATAGATAGATAGACAGTGATTTGGGCTATCTAGACATTGGCAAAAAATAGATTCACAATTTAGAGGAAAACAAGAAGTCTTTGTCTACACATAAACACAAACCAAGTACTGAGATTAAAAGTCTACATTTAGATCCATGTCAAAAGGATTTTAAAATTCTGAATGTTTGTCATTATGTGGACAACATGTGGCGACATTTGATAAATTGCTCGATTTTCCTCTAAAATCTTGGTGTCTTGCCCGAGATCTGGGATTTTGCTTCCAGGGACTTGTCAGATGTTTCTGCTTGGATGGCCGGCCGCCACCCCAAAAGCGAACCAAACCTCTTACATTTCTTTCAGCATTAATTTTCCTCTTGGTGTCGCCGGCAATGCTATTTTCTCAGACTCTGACGCTAGGAGCTCTGTAGTCTCCTTTGACCCTGTAAGTTGCATGCTGCCCACTCCCTTCAGGGGCTAAAACTCTTCTCATCCGTCTTTAAAAAATAAAGATGACAACACAAGCATCAGTTTTGCACACACTTCCTACCAGAGAGGCTCCCATTCTCGGTACTGTTCACTTCTTATCTGTAATCCTGAAAGCATCTTTGCAAGATGGATAATAATACCCCATTCTAAAGACAAGAAAACTGACATTTAGGGTGGCAACTGGCCCAGTCTTTCCTGTGGGAAATGCATCAGAGATTTAATTTCAGTCCTGTGTGCTCCAGAGCCACTCATATTATCATAGTGCCCACCTCCCGGGCTGGCATGAAGAGCCAGTGAGTGCAGGAAGAGGCGTTAGCAGGCTGTTGCATTCAGCTTCCTTTGGTGCCCGCTCCCCTTGCTTGCCTTGATCCCCACACCCATGCCCTCATCCTGCTCCTCAACACACTGCTCAGACTCACGACTGTGCCCGACTCTCAGACGGCCTTGGACTCTGCCTCTGTCCTCTCCCCAGGTTGCAGCTGGTTTATTGATCTAATCAAACGCCCTTTCCAGGCATGAGAAATGTTGGACCCCACACTGGTGTAGAACCCTTGAGTGGCTCCTCATTCTCCTAAGGAAAAAGCTCAGAGTGTCTTTCAGGCCTTTGTGTGTAGCATCTTCCATCCCTATCATTGTAATCCTGAGACCTCTGGACTCCAAGCAAGCACATGTGCTTCTGGGGCCCAAGCCAGCCTCTCTGAATTGCTTTTTTTAAAGTACTTTTTTTTTTTTATTGTTCTTTTGTTTCATTTTATTACTCAGGCTGGCTTTGAACTTGTGGTTTGCTTTGGCGTCTTGAGTAGCTGGTTCAATTGCTCTTATAACAAAATTATTATTATTTTAAACACATTTATGTCAATCTATGCCCAGTGAAATATTATTCACATATGAAAATTATATCCTCTCATTTATGGCAAAATAGATGGACCAGGAGGACATTGTGTTCAGAGAAATTAGACACAGAAAGACAAATATTCCATGTTCTCTCATAGGCAGAAGCCTATAGTTTCTCATGCCATAACTGTCTCTTGCTATCTAATGTTACTAGGTCCAATTCAAATGACTTTTCCTCCAGAAAGCTTTCCAGAACTACTCCAGCCCATTCTGCAGCACTTCCCTTCTATAAGCTCTCAGGACACTTCTTACCTGCCTCAGACATGTGGCATGAATCAAGCACCACCCTGAGTAGCTTTCACCCTCAATCTGAAGAAATACGCTCTCCTGGGTAAAGCACAAACTTCCCATGATGATGGGCTGGTATTTGAATCCGGATGTGCTCCTTCTTCGTTTGATTTGCCATATTGCTTAGATGTTTATACTTGTAGGATTTTCATTAGCAGCTTTAATAATAGCTATCACTTACTAAGCACTGCTTGTGTGGTGAAGCTTCTTAAATGCAAAATTTATAAGGTAGGTGATCATGTTATTTCCACATTAGAGAAAGGAAGTGAAGTTCAGGAGAGGTAAGTATTGTTATAATTCCTTGGTCAAAACCCTGAGAAACGTGAGCTAGGATTACACTTGGATTTTGAAAACAAGTTTCAATTTACCTAAGAGAGATTCTGGATTAGATCTTGAAACACTGTCCCATCCTCATCCCTGGCTGCTGCGTCAGAAGCTGTGAAGTCCTCCGAGAGGCCCCAGCCATTCTCCTTTCCCATCCTGCTTGTTCCTTTCCTTTCCAGTAGGGGGAGTGCAGCAGAAGTAAGCAAAACAGAGGTTATCCTCTTGAGTTTTCTGAACTCACACCAGGGAGATGCACAGACTCCAGGTTGCGAAGGGCCTAAAAACCTGGAGTCCCATCTCTCCAAGCTAGAGATGCAAAAGCTGAAGTTCAGACAGAAGGTGCCAGCACACCAGACACACCCATCTAATGAGAGACAACGCTTCTTCACTCTCAGCCTAAACTCTTCAGTACTATCCTCGGGGGCAGCCGATAGTTTCTCACATGCTCAATTGAAAACCAGGCACTTTATGCAGGGAAAGACGTCCTTTCATCCATTTCAAATCTGTTGCCGTTTAATTTCATGAGGCAAGATAAATAGGAACACCCACTTGGCCTTTCGGGAGCACTTCATTTACGTCTACCTGGTCTCTCGCCGGCCCACACGACTCTGTGATTAGAGCTCTAACCACGCCCATTCGCACTGCCAGTGAAATCCACCTTCTCGCCCCTAGCCCCTCTGACTCCTCCTCAATGCCTCTAATCAGCTCCACTGCCCTTCGCTGGCCTTTCACCCTTTCTTTTATATTTTCGTTGAGATGAGACAGCTTGCTGCAGCTGCTGTATTCAAAGCGAAGTTGTCTCACTGATTTACAGAATGGCATGATAATGTTTCCACGTCTTATTCTCCATCCCCAACACCCAGTCATGTGTCTGCAGTTCTGACCACCACTGGGCATGGAGCAGATGTCTTCACCGAGCTGCCCATAATGACACTGGCTCTTCTTCTCTCTTTCTTTTCCTTTCTTCCTTTTCTTTTCTTTTGTTAACACAGGCATTGCAGTTAATTCACAGGCCACTGGTGTGTGCATACAGTTTAAATCACCACCTTGTAGTGAGCTTTGCCTCGCCCTGCCACGCAATGCAGATAATTGCCTGCCAGAGAAATTCCTTAGAGTAGCTCTGGTCCCCATAGCACTTGATCCCCAACTTAAATGTGTTTGACAGGAGAGGCCACTCTGCCATCCAAGAAGCCCTTGGGTTTTAGGGAGCTGTAAGTCAGCTTTCCAAGATGAACATGTATTGATTTGATGAGCAATAGAAATGTGGGCACTGGAAGACCTGCTTTTTTGTTTCAAGGATCTAGTTGCCACCAAGATCAGATCAAAATAGTGGTAACATCTGGTCCTCTCTGAATATTTGCGACTGAATCAAATGTTCATGGTAATGTTCTCTGGTGTTTTAGCAAACAAACTCAAGTGTGTTGGTAGCATGCTAATTTGTCTATAATGCACATACCCCTTATTGAGTGTATATCAGTTAATATTCTACAATGAAACAGAGCCAACAGGAGGTAGACAGATCTCAAAAACATTTTAAGGACTTGTCTTACACAATTGTAGCAATTGGCAAGATGTGTTGGACAGCTTGGCACACAAGAAACCTAAGGCATGAGCTAAAGTTGTACCTGGGGGTAAATTCTTCCATTCATTCATCAAGGAGAACTGATTGGCTTGTAAGATCTTTCAGTTGATTGGATGAGAATATGCACATTATCGGATATAATCTCTTTTACATACAGTCACCTGAGTGTGAGTATTTACCACACCGACAAAATATCCTCTCAGTAACACTTGGCTTAGGTATGGACAGAATAACCAGACACCCCAGGCTAGCCAAGTAGACCAAAAAAATAACCAACACTGAAGCAACACGTGAAGCTCTGCATGAAGGCCTCCTTTTAAAATCAGTACCAGCTCAAGTGAGAAGTTTTGCAATGCTTCCAGTGTCAGTCTCAGCCTTGAGCTCATAAGTACCTCTGACCAGGCCCTGAGCCGCACTTAGTCTTTTCTGTAAGTACCAGTCACAGTGATGGGTCTAGGACTAACGACCCCCACGAACGCCCTCCTCACCCCTGCACTTTTGGTTTGGAACCTAAAACCTTAGGTTTTTAGACTTGACTGATAGGGGTACTTTGGAGGAGAACTGTTTTCCCACAAGACTCTCAGAACCGCATCTACCTTTATTTAGGTTCTCCTTCATTTTATTCCTCATTCTTCCTCTAGTACCACCAAGCAGGCACAGAGAATAGGGCCATGAGAAAGAAAAATAACTTGTGAGTGTTTGAGAGAGGCTGGGAAATAAGGCAGGGCCTGAGCCACTCAGAAGATGGCAAGCTATGTGGAAAAGTACAGGGAGGAGGTCAGATTTAAAGAACCAAAAGCCAGAGTCAAAGTTTGCACATTTCCACTTAATTTCTGTGACCCTGAGTGCTTTATTTAACCTTTCCAAGTCTTACTTTCTCAGGATGTTAAAATAGATATAAACACATCCTAAGTGTGAGGAGATAAGACTGCATGTTCAGCCAATAAACACTTCCTTCTTCTAAAGAATATTTAGACTATTTCCCGGCCTCCTTCAGTTGATTCATGGACAACATGGTCAGCCTATGCCTGTTAAGGGTGGGTGTTTCAGGTTTCCTTGCTGTACAGAAGACCACCTCAGAACTTAGCAATTTAAAACAGCAATAGCCACTTACTCTGGCATGAGCCTGCATTTGGGCAGCTCATCACCTTCCCATGTGTCCTCTGCTAGGACAGCATTGCCTGGAGCTGGCAGGATGCCCCTGGTTGTCAGCTAGAGTTTAGCTGGATCTGACAGTGGGGGCCTCTGTTTTTCTCCAGAGTCAGAAAAAGAAGATTTTCTCCAGAATCAGAATCTTGAGAAGATGCTCTGTTGGGTGATGGGCTTCCTTAAACCATGACAGCAAGATTCAAAGAGGTGGGAAAGGGAAGCTGCCAGTCTCTTCTAACCTGAGCCCATCCACTAGCACAGGGCTGCTTCAGCCATATTCTGTGGGTCAAAGTAGCCACAGAGCTCCCCTCTACACCGCCACATCCGGATAGGAATAGAAGGGGAAAGGCCTAGACCCTGGCTCTCAGTGGGAAGAAGGTCAACGAATTTCTGGCCTTGATTCATCCACCTCAGTGTTCTAGTGAAATGGGAAAACAGGACGGGATGATCAGTTCATGTGAAAACGAAAAATTGAACAAAATCTGTGAACCAACATTTGTGAGAGTGAACATCAGGCAGCAAAAGGTGGCGAGCCCTGAGAGACAGGAAAATGATTGTGAGCCCCAGAGTCGCCAAGTTTACTGCCTGAAGGAATGCTTGAGACCACAGCCCAGGGAAGGAAAACTGGGCAGAATCTTGGCCCTTAGTTGAAGAGACAGAGTTTTATATCTGCAAATAACTAAAGTGGCTGGAGAGAGAGAGAGAATGGAAAACGACAGAGGGGACAATAAAAGCTGTGTGCAATGCTCCATGTATCTGCAGAAAGTTCCCATTAAACATGTGGTTGAGTTCTGGTGAGGAGATGGGTATGAGGCGGGTGAAAAAAAGTCGCTTGAGCCCAGAAGAAGAATCAGAAAAGATTGGCAAGAATGGAGCCTAGAACTCTCCTAGGACCAGGAATCAAGACAGTTTCTAAAGTAAAAGTGAAAAACGTCATAATTCAAAGGGCATCAGAGAACTCAGAAATATAAGATGTGATCAAACATATGTTGAATATTTGACTATTTTTGAATATTTTTTACAGTAGAGGACACATTGCTGCTCATCGCACTCTTCCCCCTTATTTGAAACACATAATCTTCCCCCTTGTTTGAAACACACTCATCCCATCGTAGTTGCCTCTCTCTGAAGCAGCTCTGGAATTCCTCTTTCATGAGTGTCTTTCACTGTCCTGTCATGGGTGCCTTGATGTCTTGAATTAATTAAATGAATTACTCTTCATGGTCATGTTGATTTTGGGGGAAGAGCTGGCTCACATGGTGCCAGTTCCAGAGCACAATGTTTGTATGAATCTTCCTTTCTGTTGAATGGCACTTGGCTGCAGCATTCGCTACATTTTGGATCATAGCTAGTAAAGACACTCATGAAGGAAGACTTCCAGAGCTGCTTCAGAAAGTTGCAAGGACGGGATAGGTATGCTTGAAGCAAGGGAGAGTAGTGTGAGGTGGATTAATGTCAATGTGTCTTTTAGTGTAACATGAATTTTTTAGTTTAAATTTCAACCATATATCTCATTCACATCTTATATTTTTCCTGAACCATGGGGAACAATTATCTCTGACTAAGTACAGCTGTGGCCCTTCCCAATAAAGCTTTTAAGGAAGGATAAATGTATATCTAAGTAAAGTCCTGGGACACAGTTCAAAACTATTTATAAAAGTGCAAAAAAAAAATCAAGTCCTCAACAAGGTCATGACCTTCAACAAGATGCAGTATCCATCAGAAATTACAAAGCATGCAAGTAAGCAGGGACATACAATTCATAAGGAGGAGAAATGCAAAATATACGCAATAAAAATGATCCAAAATGACACTGATAATGGTAGTTAGTAGTTAAAAACATTAAAACAGATATAATGACTGTATTCCATATATTCAAGAAGCTATGTATATAAAAGATCAAACATGGTAAGTAAAGATAGGTAAAGTTTTTAAAAATGCTAAAATGAAACTTCTAGCAATGAAAAACACAATGCCTGAGATTTTAAAAATCTACTGGATCGGATTAATGAGCAGACTACATGGGCTTTCAGAAGAAAGTATTTAGGGAAATTAAAGATATACCAATCAAAACTACTCAAAGTAAAACAGAGGGAGAAAAACCTAGAGGGTAAAACTAAATAGGGCATCAATGAACAGTAAGACAATTTCCCACAGCCGAATTTGATGAAAACAATAAACTCACATATCCAAGAAGCTCAATGAACCCAAAGCACAATAAACATAAAGAGAACCACTCCAAGGGACATCATCAAATTGCTTGAAACTGGTAATAAAAAGAAAATCTTAAAATTAGTCAGAGAAAATACACGTTATATACCAAAGTATAAAAACTGAAGATGACTGTTGATTTCTCAGTGGAATCTACTAGAAGACACTGATGCAGCATCTTCCAAGTATGAAAAACTCCATAGTGTGTGGACTCTCTCCTCACCTACGCTTTTTGTGTTTGTTTCCTAAGGTTCACATCAAATACTATCAAAACCTAGGTAGTAGAATGACAGGAATGTATTCTCTCACGGTTCTGAAGGCTCTGGGGGACAATCCGTTCCAGATCTCCCTCCCAAACTTTGGTGGTTCCCAGTGTGTTTTCGTGCCCCTTAACCTATGGCTGTGTCACTCCAATCCTTGACTCCCACATCCCATAACTTTCTTCCCTTGTGTCTTCCAAGCACTCAGCCATCAGAATACCAACCACTGGATTTCAGGCCTACCCTAACCCAGTATGACCTCATTAATTTACATCTTAATGTATCTGTAGAGATCCTATTTCCAAATAAGGTCACATTCACACACAAGAATAGGATTTAAACAGATGGGAGGTGCAGGCCAGATGAGGGAGCACAATTTAAACCATTATACTCTTCTGATTTCCCAATAGATGAGGGAAGTGGTGCATTTCAAAGTCCTGGGGAGACCAGAGATAGAAGGAGACCAAATCCTTGAAGAGCTATGTGGAAAGTCAACCTCAACCCTTGTGACCAAACTATGACATGCATGAGAACATAAAGTATTAATGTGAAAAGCTAGATACTACAATGAGTGCTATTATATACCACTGTTATGGGACTAGAGAGAGTATTTATAAAGGACCTCACACTCTATAGGTGTGAGTGACTGGTACTATTGGTGGGATTATTAGGTCAGTCAGTGGTTTTGCTATCACTGGGACAAAATGCCCAAAACCCACAACTGAAAGGAGAAGAGGTTTATTGGGCTTACTAATTCCAGTGAGTTCCATCCATAATTGGCCAACTGCAAAGTAGAAATGGCATGGTGGAAGGGTATGGAGGAGAAAGATTGCTCAACCTTGGACAGCCACGAAGCAGAGACAAAGGCAGAGTGAGGAACCAGAATACATCTTTTCAAGCCACGCCTCTAGTGACTCATCCCCCCAACAAGGAACCATTTCCTGATAGCACATAAATTCATCAGTGGATTAATCCATGATGAATAAATACAGGGTCCCCACAATTGAATCATTCAAAAGCCCCACCTCTGAATAGAAGATTTTAGGGGAGGGGTAACTTGGATCTAAGCCACAACATTAGGGAAGGGAAGAGGAAGCAATATGTCTATGTTAGGTCTCAAGTTAGGCTCTATGTAAGCCAGAGGAAAGAGTCAGGCCTTGTTTCCAAGGCTTAGAAGAGTGACAGGTCTATACTCCATTATCAAAAGACTTCTGCCCCAGGAGGGATAAATTATCAAGTAAAGAGCAAAGATACCTCTAAAGTCCCTACAGGGCATGACTTTACTCTCATTAAATCAAAACTTTCCCCAAAAAAGCACAACTAAGTTAGTCAATTTACACAAGTAATCATTAGACAGTGTGGAAAGATGGCTCACAACAAATGTTCGACCCAGTTAGCTGGCAAATTCCATCACATGAAATCCCTATACATAAAATCTTTGTTTCTGGCTGAGCCAGGGTGAAAATTTGATCTGCTATTTCCAAGCAAAAATCAGTCTACAAAATTATGTTTTATTCCCCATACATCTTCCGAAATGACTACAGACCAAATAACCAATTGATTTGGAGCCATTTTTTACTCCTATCCAAAACAGAGAGACATTTTTCATTTCTATCCAAAAGGAAAAACATTAACTTGCATGTGAATTGCAGATAGAAGCATTTAAAGACTATTTCCCTGTTTTGTTTGTGAATAATTTTTCATTTTAGGAAGGAGCCAAATATTTCAGTAGGTAAAATCAATATCAACCCCCAGAGTGGATGGAAAATTCTCCAGCCCTAATACAGTTTCATGCATGGCTGTTGAAAAATGTCTTAAGAGAATAAATAGTAAATTCCATTCATTAGGCGAGATGTATGAGCTGAAGTCTTTTCTTTGTAAAACTAATTTGTTTTATAATGGTTCATTCATTCAACAAATATTTATTAAGCATTTATTGTATGCTATGTACTACATCAAAACATACAAAAAGTCATAAAAAGAAATCAAGGGCCTACCCAACAGGGAAGAGTCTGGTAAAATAGCAACCAACATTTGAGAGCTTACTAAGTTCCATGTACTTTTCTAAGCACTTTGCAAACATTGGTTCACTCATACCTTAAGAAAACCTAGGATATGTGTTAATGTGCCCATTTTACAGATAAGGAAACTGAGGCACAGAGAGTCAAAAGTGTTCTCATTCTCACCAAATCAGGTGACTCCAGAGACCAAGTACACATATGTAAGTATAGTGAGTCCCTTACTTGTGAACATTTGAGTTAGAAACTTATACAGTTGTACTATGTAAGACTCACTTTGTTGGGTTAAGAATGCATTTGACTTACAAGCATTCTCTCAAAAGAGACTTATAAACATTCTCTCAAAACTCGTTCATAAATCTGGGACTTACTGTATATAGACTTCTATAGGAACATAGCTTCTCCAATGCATCAGAAACACTAAGAATCTTGACAATGAGGTCTAAGTCTCATTTCACTGTTTTTCTCATTTTATATCCTAACAAAATACCAGCATGTGATAATCATTTTTAAAAAATTATTTAATGAGGCACTAAAAGAAACAACATAGAAAATCACCCAGGTTTCTATATGATATTTAAGATTGTGATTTACTTCATTTAACATTACCGTCTCAAGGGGCATCCATTTCCCAATAAAGAACTGAAGTTTATCTTTCATTATGGCAGAGTAGTAGCCCATGGTGTGTAAATACCACATTTTCTTCATGTACTCATGTACTGATGGACATACGGGCTGCTTCCAAAGTTTAGCTATTATGAATTGTGCTGTTATACACATGAGTATGCATAAGAAACACAGGGTAAAAATAAAGAGAAAATAAAAGATAAGAGGAAGTGGGCAACAGAGCATTCTTAAAGGGAAAGGGAACCAAGAAATGGGAGGAGGAGGAGAGAGGGAAGGGGTAATAGAAAAAAAAAATCAATCAGGGTATGTTGTGTACATGTACAACCTCATGCAAGGAATGTAAACCTTATATATTGCAAGCATGTACAGAAAAGGGGAGCAGGATCAAGTAATGCATGGAGAGGAAGAGAGGGAAGGGGAAAGGATGAGAAAAGGAATTAAAATGTGCTATGTACATAACTAACTTCCCACCAGGGATGTACACACAGGTACTAATAAAATAAAATTGTTTACAAAGCAATCTGGTTAAACAGAACAAGCAGAAAATACCTGTGTCGGGGGAAATTATGGCAGGCTTCACAAAAGAGGTGATTTTGAAATGGGCATGAACGGATGGGTTAAGCCAGTGGTGGGGAACCTGGGGCACGCGTGTCTTAGCAGGCTGTTTGTAACACTGAAAGCTCTGTAAGGTTCGCCATCACTGGGCTAAGCATTTCGCAGATCACCCAGGGGGAGAAAAGCAGTCTGGGAAGTGTGAGTAGTAAGCCCACAGATGCTGGTGATGCCTGGCCAATTGTGTGGGGAAGGGGCTAGAAATAGTTCCCAGTGATTAGTCTTGAAGGTGACTGATGAATCTCTCAGTGTCCGTCTTCTTCTGGAGCAAAAGAGCTTCTCCAACAGCTTCCCACAGACCCAGAGAAAGAAGGCTGCTTAGTGCTTTCTAAAAAAATGTGTTTTAGGGGTAAGTTTTCCTAAAGATACTACTCTTCAGATAATTCTTTAGATTGATGCTCCGAAACACATGCCTGGATCCCAGGGCCCCAGCCATCCCTAGAACTGAGGGGCTTAGCCTCTTGGCTCCATCAGAGTGCATCAGATAAGTCTCACTCATTGAGTAGCTCACTCTGAAAAGGAAAATGTTGTCTGAGCACTGGAAATAGAGGTTTTAATGGGAAATTTCCTACTTTGCAGTATCAAGAAAGAAAGGCAGGGGTGGGGTAGGCCACTGGAATATTTATGCTCTCTCTGCTCTAAGATGGTGTGTTCAGAAAGAGATTCAAAGGCAGCGCTAAGAGGATCGGCGGCAAGAAGTTGGCAGTGGGAAGAATCCTTGACAAAAGGAGCAGAACAAATAAGTCTGGGATATTTGACAAAGTAAGCAGAAAAGAACTGAACCCCAAACAGAAGAATCTACTGCTAACCTCAGTGGTTGCACAAATTCTCGAGAAAATAAGAGACGCCTACTGACACAGCCCTAAACCTTTCCACAGTGGAATGTCCTCCCCTTTGGCCATTTTTTCCTGTAGCTCCTTGGCTGATTACCTTGGTTCTGCCCAGAGATACCCCGCATTGCCTGATGGCTTCTGCACTCTTCCCAAGCTAGATGCACTGTGCTTCACCTGCTACGTGGATCTCGCTGTTTTAATCTGCTAATATCATTGGGTTCTAGAATTTGAATTGTTGATACTATAAATAATATCATACATATTAGAGAAAAACTATTACTAAAATCTGAAAAGAATGTATGGTTCCAAAATAAATAACCAAGAGGAGAGGCCATGGGCATTGCTAATATCTGATGTTTGAGTTTCAGAAATGACTCAGATAAAGAAAATGACTATTCTTCAGAAATATTCCCAGGAATTTATTCTATTAGAAAATACTTATTCACTACCTAGTACCTATTGTGTTCAGAACATCATACCAAATGCTGTGGTGATATGAGTCATGCTCCATTCTTAAAGCATCCTGAGGGTTCATTTTCAACTAGAGGGTGATGGGAGAAAGATGGAGGCAAAGAAGAAAGGAAGACAAGAAGGAAAGAGAGGGAGGAAAAGGAAACATGAAGACATGCAGCAGGTACGTTGCTGACTGCCAGCTTAAGACTAGCATCAGAGTTCTCATTTCTTTCAGGATCACTCTTTGCTACCTCAGCCACTCCTGGCACTCTTTCTCTGCATCAAGCATGAAAAATATTGAAATATTTCTTCCTGTCCTCTGTGGTTTCCCATGCCTAATTCACCGTGATGTCATCTGAGGATTGGTCCTTGCTTCCAGAAAAGTCCTTGGGCCCCACAGAAATATCTCAGCCCTCCTCCCAGAATTTATGAATAGTTTGGGAAATCTACTTGCTGCCCCTTATGATTGCACCTGTGCCCTAAACAGAACCCACCATTCCTAGACCTCCCCAGCTTGGGCAGAGCCATCATGACAGGCTCTGCAGAGAGTTAGCACCGTCACATGCCACCATGGGGGAGACATCTAAATCTTCACCACTCGGGACCACTTGCTCCACAGCTGTACACCTCAGTGACCACAAGTCCATTTTTCTCTTCTCTCTACACATCTGTGAGAAGCCATTAGACCTAGCCACAAACAAAGAGTCATTTGCCTTGTTCCAGTGGGGAGAAAAGTATTATCTCAGTGATACCTTCTCATTTGGGGCTGACACTGGTCCCAGAAGACTGTCCCACCCTCCTCTCTGCTGCACACTTCAGAGTCATTGGCTCTCAGTCTCTATCTTCTAGTCAAACCTTCATGACTCTCACGGGCAGATTTACTTCTATTTATAGTTAGGAGGCAGTGCTATAAATGGAAAGAAAAATAAGTAGGCACCACACGGTACATGACTAACTAGTTGAGGAGGTTTTAAGGTGTATGGGATTGAATATGTAGAAATCAGCATGAACAGGGCAGGCACTGAACTGTGAGACCCCACCTGCGTTGGAAGGATGAATGCCATTCAGATAAGTGCATACAAGAAGGAGAATCATTCCAGGGGACATGGGCACTGCAGGGAAAGGCAGGACAAATGAGCAAAGAAACCCTCTGGCATGAGCCCAGGAAGGGTGTCCCAGGTACTGTGGGGAGAAGGAAGAAACCTCTAATCAAGTCCCTTCTTGATTCTTCATGAGTTTTCTCCAAAGTCATGTTCTCTTTCCTAGAGCCCACAAGCTCATGGTCACTGTCATACACACCTTCTTTTGCTCATCTAGTGATGCATCCATACCTTTTCAGTTATGATGGTTTTTGTCACCTCTTTTACTGCATTACAAGTTTCATCAGGTGGTGTCACATTTGGTCTTCGTGAAAGTATTAGTAATGTGGGACTTAAGATGCATGCATATCACTTAGCACACAGCTAGTTTGGCCATGTAGTTTGCCTTCCAAACTAGGACCCCGAGGGGAAAGAATGGAGATCAGATAATAATTACTCCAGCACAAATAGCCATGAACTAACTCTATCTTAGGCTAATAGGTTGTATCATCACACAAATCATAATAGGTTCTGTCCACGATGATCAGTTAAGGAATACCAAAAGGATCTTATGTTGAAGTTGGTTGATGGAGATACTTTTTTTCTATACTGGAGATTGAACCCAGAGCCTACACATTGAACTACATCCCCAGCACATTTTACTCCTTTTATTTTGAGACAGGGTCTCATTCCATTTGAGTTGACTGTGTTGGGCTTGAACTTGAGAACCTCCTGTCTCAGCCTCCCAGAGTGCTGGGATTACAAGAGTGGATCAGAACATCTGGCTTACATAGCTATGTTAGAATCTTCATTTCCTCGGTATTTCTACCAAGGCAGCTATTTTCCACTGAATATCTAGCCTTTTCTACTACCAGGAAAAAGATGGTTTCCTTCAATGTCATACTTTTTCTGTTAACTGAATTTTCTATCAAATACTACACAGGATGTAAATAACCTACAAGTAAGAAAATAAAGTGCTCTATCCTCTGAACACTCACAGTCTAGCAAGAGTCCACTTATTCACGCATTCCACCATTCATCCATTCATTTATTTGTTCATTAAATTATTCCACAAATATTTATTAGGAGCTTGTCATGCTTCAGGCCAGGTACTAGGGATAAACCTTCCTGGCCCTTGCCCGGATCGACTTTCTGGATTGCAATCTAAGCAGCAAAGTAACAATAGACCAATAGTAGAGTTATTTGTGAATGGCAATGTTGGCTCATAGCACAGACACAGCAATTGCACTCGGATGGGTTAGTGGGATCTTACGGGAGGGGAAAAATGGAGATGCTCTCCTGGCAAAAGAGTAGGGGAAGCTACTTCAAGCAGAAGAGACAGCAAAATTAAACCTTGGAGCCGCAAAACTGCAAGGCTAGAGATGGAGGTGGACATTAAGTGGGAGCGGACCACAGTGGGATTTAATGGCTAAGCAAAGGACTTCATATGTGACCCTTTAGGTGAGAAGAGGACACTGGAGCTGAGTAAGGATCATGCTGTGATTGCGTGTGCATTTTACACAGATAATTGCTTTGACAGACTTACTGATTTCCTCCAAAATTTAGTTTGCAGAAAGTCCACTTTGAATACTGAGATACGCTAGCAGGCTTAGTTGACTATTCTAGGTTTCTGAAGGCTCTGTACCTGGAAAAACATCATCATTTTTGAGGATACCCTTTCCTGGGTACAAGAAGTGTTCCCACACATGGGAACTCTTCTGTAGTCCTGTTCTTTAGGATCTAAAGAGTTCAAGAAAGTCCTATTAGTTCATTGAAAGGAACAGCTAGTGCATACACTGTTTGATGAATTTTGCATGCCTATATCAGGTAACCTGAGCAACTACTTTGAAGACAACAATATGCAATATGATAACCATTGTTAATTTCCTAGCACCTTGTTTTGAAATCCTTCATCATTTTTATTTTTTTTATTCTCTTTAAAATTAAAACAAAGAGGAAAAGAAAGTCCTCCCAAACAAGTCCGAGGTGGAGAGAATTCTTAACGGAAACAGCCTCGTTAGCTGTTGGGATGCCTCGGCATTGTTGATGGATGAACTGGCATGCACAGTAGAATGCCTGACCCGTGCGTACTTCCCGCACAGCCTTTTAGAAATGACATCAGTGTAAGCTCTGAGTTTACTTCTCTGTCCGCTTTCCAGCCACCCATAGTGAGATGATGTTTGTCTCACCCAGAGTGGACACAGACGAAAGTTACTATCAATGTCACGTTCTTGCCTCGCTGCCATGTGCTCGTCTCAGCATCCTCCTAGTGGCCTTCGGCTGCCCTCTCTTCTCTCTCATGAGGCTCCCTGTATGAAGAATGTACTTATTCAACACAAACCAAGTTTTTATCTTAGACTTAAACCTCCAAGTTCTTGCATATAAATGAATTTGGCTTAATTCTTAAGTTCTATGCAAGGAATAAGAATTAGGCAATTTCTGTAACGCTTCTAAATGACTCCAGTGCCTCCCTTCAATATGGGATAATTCTGCACAAGTGTCCCAGAGATTGAACATTCCGTTTGCTAGTATTTTCAAAAAGAATTAAAATTCAAAAGGGATTTCAGTTGATCTACTAGAATTTATCTAACAATCTCTCTTTCTCTCATTTTTCCTATCAGCAGAGAATAGGGACTGTGGCCCACATTGTCAGAATTTCACATTTTTTATTATTTATAGCTTAGTGAATAATACCAGTACATGCTTCATGGCAAAGATTTAAAGTTTGATAATTTAGGGTAAACTGACTCCACTCAAAGCTTAATCAGTTAAGCTGGCCGTGATAGTATGTACCTGTAATCCCACGCTTAGGAGGCTGAGGCAAAAGGATCTCCATGAGTTCAAGGCTAGCCTGAACTACATAGCCAGACCTTTTCTCAAAAAAAGTTTCCTCAGTTCACTCATGAAATAATTTCATTCCTTCTGTTTGGTCTGTGTGTAGTCTGTAAGCAAAGGGCAGCTACATAGATTGTAGGGCCAGGACAGGATGAACATTGGTAGCCTTTTGTTCAAAAGCCATAAATAGTTTCAGGCTGACATTAGCTGAAATCAGTCACAGCCACCTTCTATGCATAAACACTGGGCACATAAGGAGAATAGCCATGGAGTAGGTCTTGTCATGTTTCAGCATGTTGGGAATTTCCTTGGGAAGAAGGGAACTACTTTATCTTGGCATCTTCTAAAAAGGCATCATTCTCTCTGAGACCCAGTGGGCCATGCTGAGGTCTGAGAGAATATTCTCTTTATTCCAACCCTGGTGCCACCCCTGGTCTGTGTCCAGACAAGCTGTTTTAGATACACAGTGACCCATAAGTCTTGACTATTGCCATGTGGACATATGTTGAAGACTGACACATCTAAGACTGACTAGACTTTCTGTTACACAAAGCTAATCTTCTCTTTCTCCTCTGCTATTCTCACCATTTCTCCTGACACCCCCGCCAAGCTCAGATGAGATGGGGATACCTGTCTCCAAGGCTATGTGCAGGTTCTTTTTATCCGCATCTTTATCCTTTGGCATGCTCAGCCTAGCAGGGTCAGGCAATGGGGATCCTTCACGGACATCCACACCAATATTAATTGTGTAGTTTTCTGGCTCTTTCTAATTCCTCTCTACCTTTTTTACAAATAATTTATTTTAAGAATTAAAATAGATCATGGTAGCAGAGATACCACATGGATGGGCTCTGAGGTTTAAAAGTCTGTAATTTCTTATTTTGTTGTCTTAAATTCTCTTGCAGTCCTTATTTCATTCATTCAAAAAATAAATGCTACTCGGTGTTAAGCACTGATTTTTTAGTGATGGGAATACTACTGGGAATACTACTGGAAATAAGAAATTGCCCTCATAAGACTTAATTTCTAGATCAACAGTCAGCAAACGATAGCGCACAGACAAAATCTAGCCTACTACCTGTTTTTCTACACACAGTCTTAGTAGAACGTGGCCACTCTCATTCGTTTCCATATTGTTATGGCTGCTACAAGAACCCAGCTAAATAGCTGCAACAGGGACCATACTAACCGCAAAGATTACAGTATTTACCTGGCCCTTTTAGGACAAGTTGGAAAACTACTCTTCTGGGGAAAAAGTGAGGCAGGCAATAGAGATTAATAAAAACATGAACCCTATAATAATTAAAACATGTTTGGAAAATTGTGAGGAGAAAAACTACTTCAGACAAGCCAATAGCAGAGCAGGCCAACATCCTGAGGAATGTGGGTAGTTTATTGCACTTAGAAACCCTACTTAGCAAGCTCTAGCTGGAATGAAGGAAGGCCAGGAAGGAGAAGGAAATAGACACTGTGTAATATGTCAAAACTGTATCATAGTTTTCTTTGTTCG
Organism: Dinomys branickii; assembly: GCA_004027595.1. Classification (NCBI taxonomy): domain Eukaryota; kingdom Metazoa; phylum Chordata; class Mammalia; order Rodentia; family Dinomyidae; genus Dinomys; species Dinomys branickii. The sequence goes on from PVLD010015789.1 coordinate 31,646, forward strand.
AGCCTTAATAAGGGTAGACATCAAAGGACGGAAAAAGTCAGGAAAACAATTCACAATGATTCTTTACCTCTCGCTGCTTCCTTCTCCATAGTTTCTATTGATGGATAGTCTCTCCTTGTCTCCTTATCTGTACAAAGCCTATAAAGGATGAAAAATAATAGGAGGTAGCACTAGAAGAACAGCGCTGCCATCGGGGCGATCATAGCCTGAACCCTAAAGAGTGGACAAAGCACCCCACTCCCTCTACTTCCCATGAACATGGTTTAAACTATAAGACCTTTTTTCAGTGTGCTATAATAGAAACAAGGTGGGCTTTAGTGTCTCATAAATGTTTTCTTGGCTGACAAATGATTTGTCTTCTCTGAGTCACCATTTTCTAATCTAGAAAAGGAAGTTAATAATGCCAGCCTTTTAGGATTTTTATAAAGAATAAATGATGTAATACACATGAAAGCAATTGGCTGTGTTCCTGGTGCTGTCTGGCTGCAATTCTCCTGTCCTCACCCTCTGCCTTCTTCTTTCCCCCAGTGGCACAGCACAGCTCATGTTGATTCATGACCTAACTCGAGCTCCTTCTGATCCTGTATCAGTCTGCGCAACATCCCCGGAGGCCCCGGTACCTGCCCTCACTGGAAGGAGGGCGCTGACAGGAGAGATGAGCAGTGCTCACACTTCTCCCTGAAGCTCTGCAGGAGGCAATGGATTAGCCTCCTAGTACAAACATTTCACTTCTCCCTCCAGAGGCTTTTCTCCAGGCTGAGCCTGCCCAGTCTCCTTTTAAGCCATGCTGAAATCACTCACCAATTGGATCAAATTAAGGAAAACAACCTTTTGACTGAAATTGATGAACTACTTTGATTATCTAGGCATGAGTGGATCTCAGATTAAGAGTAGCATGATCACTTAGAAACTGATAGATACACAGAATCCTGAGTCTTACTGCAGCAGAGACCAAATATTACTGTCAAGAAGATACTCCTGTGATCTCTATGCACATTCATGTTTGATAGACCAATAGTTCTTAATGTAGCATTTTATAGGTGTCTTGGTCCCATCTCCAGAGAGTTTCATTTGGCCTGGTGTTTTCTGAAAGATTCAAGAATAATTCTCATGTAGAGTCAGGGTTGCCAGCCTTTACTGTGACCATTCCAGAAGGTTCGGTAGAGCTAAGGATCTGGCTTAACATCTCACAATTAATGCCTAACAGGACTGGGAGCTGAAGCGTAACTTCCAAATGCTCAATCCAACATTTATGATCTTGCGTCCCATTTCCTCTTCTTGGGCAGGGGACTAAGGATGTTTGCTCACCTGAAATGACCTGTAAACTGATCTGGGCTGGCACTTTCTGAATTTACACTTGCGTTCCATTGAATCTGTCCAAATCAAATGCTAAAAAACTTGCTCTGTACAGTTTTTGTTGAAATCTATAACAAAAGCAGAAGATTATATGAAATGTCCTCACCACAGTTCTTTGTCTGAATAAACGTTGAGGTCTTGTTCTCCTCCTTAGAAGGAGCAAGTGCTCTTTCTTCTCTGCCTACATTTTCTGCCTGTTTGACTTATGGATCCAGTGCATCTTCTAGTCTCCAAAACAAAACTATATTTTTAAAAATTTGATGTAACAGTTTTATTTTTATTGATCCATATATATTTGGGATGCAAAATAATTACATCATCTTGGGGAATTGGTATATATTCATGTCATACTTTCCATGTCCACTTATACCTTCTTTTTAACCTTCTGTTTGATTTTCATAAAGGTGGGCTTTTCTTCCCTCTAGATATCAAAGTCAGGTCAGATGCATCTCTCTGAATCAGACTGGAAGAGACTGTGTTCAACAAATAACTAGGTGCATTATGCTTACCCTCGCAGCTCGCTTGCAATGAGACCAGAGCCTTGTCACCAGCTTGGACCAATGTCGCACTGAGCAAGAGTACTCAGGGTCACTTCTTGGCTGAGGCATTTAGGAGACATCATGGGAGCTCCTGTTTCCTCCTTATCTGAGAGTAAAACTTAGATGTTACATGTACAGTGTTAAACAAAGCAAGAGAACCTGAGTCCTTGTGCCACCAGATGAGAGAAGTCTCCACCCACCCACCCTGGACATAGTATAAAGGAGAAATAAATATGTCATGCCACAACACTTAAGACTGGGGTAGATGGGATCTAGGTAACAACAACTAACACTGCTTTCCCTAATAAGAGTGCAGGACATTAGCCTTTCTCATACTTCAATATATGTATGAATCGTGTACCGGGAGACCTCCTTAAAATACAAACAGGTCTGGGAAGGAACCTGAGATTCTGCATTCCTCATAACCTCCCAGTACATCAATACCATGGGGCCTGGACAATAATTAAGTAGCAAGACACAAATATATTCTCCACTGCTATGTAATATTTGCCTACCTGCTTTCTATCTCCAAAAAGATCATAAGCTGTCTTTGGCATGCTTCAGTATTCCTGGAACAAACACCTACAAAAACGTTGAGGAAGTTAAGCAAAAATTGCAGACTGTCAACATCTGAAAATTCTCCTCTCTGAGAAACAGAAAATTGAGAAAAAAAAAATAAACTCCTTAGAAACCTGGAAATTGACCTAAGGCCTGCAACAATCGGAAGAACACTTGTGCAACAAGAATACATGGGCCTCAGTGAGAACAGTAAGCTTTGTGGCCTCGGTGCTTGTCCTAGATCCCCACCCACTCTCTCCTTGTTTTAACCTTGAAGAACAACAGTGAGAACCCACAAGGTGCCAGACCAGGAGAGCGAGTGGAGCAAAACAAGGGGAAAAAAGAGGGGGAGCAAAAAGAGCTGTCACTCTTCGAGCATCACTCAGAGAACTGTCAAGTGATGAACGGCACCAAAGTGAGGGATAAATGAAATGTTCTTAAGTAAACAGAAACAGAGAATTTATTACTAATGTTCCTGAATCACAAGACATCCTAAAGGCAGTCCTTCAAATTGAAATGAAAGGACATTACACAGTGACTTCAATCCCCATGAATAAATAAGGACAACAGGTAATTACATGGGGAAATATAAAAGGCATTATACATGAATTTTGTTTTATGATTTTCCCCCATCTAACTTAAAGACAATTGTAAACAACAACAAAGTGGATTGAGCACAAAAATGAATACAAACATCAGTTATATTTCTACCCAAAAATGGACAATCTGGAAATGAAACTACGAAGTCCCAAACTGCAGTATCGCCAAGGAGAATAACAGGAATAATTAATGAAGAGAAAGATGTACAAGATTTGTAGAGTTTAACTTGACAAATGTCATTGAAAATATATTAAAGACAGACACAAGTGAGGAGACTTCCCATGTTCATGGATTGGAGCACTTACCTTTGTTACTATGTAATTATCCACAAATAAATCTACAGATCAGTGTATTCTCTATTAAAATCTCTGGCTAGCCTTTTTGCTAGCCAGAGAAACTGACCAACTGATCCTAAAAGTAAAAGCAAAACAGTCTTGCAAAAGAAAGGCAAAGTTGGGTGACATAAATCCCATTTTTATAACATACTACAAAGCTATAGTGTATAGTGTTAGTTATTAAGGAAATGCAAATTAGACTGACATTCTACTTCATATCCACGAGGCTGCCCATACTGAAAAGGCAGGCAATAATATTGCATCCTGAGGATGCTGAAAAATTGGAATTCTCACATTGCTGGTGAGAACATGAATAGGTCAGCCACTATGGAAAGTACTTTGGCAGATCCTCAAAAAGGAAAACAGAGTGACCAGATGACCACCATCCACTTCTAGGTACACACCCAAGAGGATTCCAAACATGTCTCTGAGCAGATACTTGTACACCTGAGCTCATAGAATTATATTTTCATAAAAGTAGAAAGACCCAATTATCCACCAACTGATGAATGCCTAAAAAGTAGCAGAACTGTAGAATGTTATTCAGCCATGCTACAACACTGAGGCACCTTGAAAGAAAACAGACACAATAGATCACATATGATAACTCTACTTGTATGAAATGTCTAGCATATGAAAATCTACAAAAGAAGAAAGTAGGTTAGTGGCTACCAAGGACAAAGAGAGGGGAGAAACAGTCTTGACTGCTCAGAGGTACTTTGTTTCTGAGGTGATAAAATTATCCAGGAGTTAGGGTGTTGGCATGTACTGAAAATCACTATGAAAAGGAAATATTTATAGTATGTGAATTTTATTTCCATGGATTAAAAAGGAGCCAAGTAAAAATTCTTGAGTGAAAAGGCACAATAAATAAATAAAGTGAAAACAAAATACAGGCAAGCAAAGAAGGTTAAAATTAAATGAGAGGCAGCCAGGATCACGGAGTGATGTAAATATGCTGGATTTGACTTGGAACAAGACCGCTTTTCTAGAATTCCAAAATGGGCCTTGGTTTTCAGATTTTCTTGTATGTCATTTCCTCTCCCAATGACACTCATGTCCTTCTGACCTGCCCTCAAAAAATCAACTCCTTAAATGCAAAATGTGACACAAATAAGAAGCAGCTCTGCCTCCCCAGGTGTTTTTTCCCTCGTTTCCCTGAACACAGCACCACCTCCATGAGAGCAGAAATGCAGTTTCATTTTTAAATATTGGCAGAAACATAACATGCATATGATAAAGTGTACAAATCCTAAGTCTAGAACTCCATGAACATTTTACTTATGTATATAATCATACAGCCACACCCAAATTAAGACATACAAGATGTATAGATACCCAGAAGTCTACGTCATGCCTCTCTTGGTTAGATAATCAAAAATAATCATTCTGATGACTTCTATCTGAGTGAATATTTTGCTTGTTTTCAAATTTTACAAACATGGGAGCATACAGTATGTGTTATCTCATCTCTGGATTCTTCATTAATATTCACCCCTAAACTTGTGTGGCAGCCATCGGTTCTTTTTCTTTGCTGTATAATATGTAACTATAGAACTACACCACAGTTTATGCACCAAATGTTGAGAAATACTCAGTGTTTTTCTCATGTCCAGGCTACTAGGAATCAAGTTCCTAACAGATTTTCCAGATATGCCTTTTCTATGTACGCTGTCTACTCATTTCTACAGGGTCTAATCTCTGGAATGGAAGTTTGGAGTTATAGAACATAATTATGTTTTACCTTAGTAAATACCAAAAGACAGTATTTCCAATTGGTGTTCTGTTCTGCAACTGCAGATCAACACATCAGAGCGTGGAGCTGTAGTTTCATCACTGTCTGTACGCCTGTCGATCCTGGCTACGTGACACTATTACCAGCTTGAGGGCAGGGACTGAAGTTTTCCCCCTCTGCGTCTGAAGTATCCGCCTCCTTGGAGAAGAACGATAATTATGCCAGAACTGCCCTATTCCAGGAACCACTAACCTTTTCTGTAAAGGGAAGCTAATAAATATTTTAAGCTTTTGCAGGATTCTTCACGCACTGGTCTGATACAACGACCTAACTCTCCATTGTAGCATTACAACAGCCATGAAAATACAATAATAAATTAGTATCATTAAGTACCAATAAAACTATTTCCAAATGCAATTCGCAAGTCAGATTTTGCCTATGGCTCATAGTTTACCTGCCCCTGAAAATTTCTGTCCTGCTGTCAACATTCTCTGACCTCCTCTGCCTCTGCTATCTCCTTGGTTCACTCCAGTGGAATCACACTGGACTCCAGTACACTTCTACCGCAGGGTCTCCTCCTTTCTAGGCCCTCTGCCTGTAGAATTCATCCATGCCATGTGCCCTGGGTGACCATCTCCTGTCTTCAGCTCTGTAACAAAATTATTGTCTTTGTCTTGGTTACTTTTTTCTTGTTGCTGAGACAAAATACCCAACGCCAAAAATGAAGGAAGGAAAGGTTTATTTAGCTTACAGTTTGTGGAGGTTTCAGTCCATACTTGGCTGCTGCTGAGGCAGAGTGGCACATGACAGAGGGCAAACTGTTCATGGCGGCAGCACACAGCAAAAACCACAAGAGCAAAAGGGGAGAATGGCTGCAAGCAGCCTCTTTCTTTCCCTTACATTGTAAACAGCCTACCCCCACCCAGGGGGCGTGTAGCTCTCACACAATCTCCATGCTTTCCTTTTCCACAGGCTCAGGATGTGTACAAAGTAAGCACTCTGGCTTCCTGCTGAATCACTCAGTTAAACCTCCAGATTCCCCAAGTTGACACAATGTATCAACCATAACAGTCTTTCTCCATACATACACACCAGAGAGAGAGAGAGATACACACGAGAGAGAGAGAGAGAGAGAGAGAGAGAGAGAGAGAGAGAGAGAGAGAGAGAGCTGACTTTGTGAGAGAGAGAGAGAGAGAGAGAGAGAGAGAGAGTTGACTTTTTTCAGGGAAATACCCACAGTACCTGACAGTGTCCAGCCTGATAAAGATTTGTTGCATTGTGAAAAGCAGGCAGCTTCTAGCCTCAGGATCACAGTTACAATGCTCACTCTAACTGGGGTGACTGCCAGAGGTCCCATCACTTCCTGCCACCTCTGGGTGGTCACAAAGCTTGGGCATCCTAGTTGCAGGCGTGCAGGGACTAAGAAGGAGTCTGCACCACACAGGATGGACTGAACAGAAGAGGGCCACAAGAGGCAAGTCAGCTGCCGCAATTAAACACAGATTTCTAAGGGTTATTATGCAACAATATCAGACTTATGTGCAAATGGAATGGCCATGTGAATTGCCAGGCAAGACCTAAATAATTATGTCTTTATGCTGTAATTATACAGTACCACCAAATTATAGAAATTAAGAGTGAGAAACAATAAGGGTTGCTAATGAAACCTAGTTTTCAATTTGAGGCTTTCATTCCCCATAGGTCAGAGTGCTGTAAAGTGTTTCAAAACAATCCCTCTCAGAGGGAAAGTGGCTGGGAGAAAGTTTAATCCCCATTTAGAGGAAGGGGAAGCTGAGTGACTGGGTTAACACAGCTGCTTTCAGACCACATTATTTCACTGATTGAGCAAAGTTAGGAATCAAATTCCAGTCAAGTATTCTCCCCCCCACCACCACCATTGGTCCTCCCTAGGGAAAACAGGATGTCCTAACCCTCAAAGGTTTTCTTGAAGAAAGGTTCCAGGATTTGATAACTATTCCATGGCATGCACTTAATTACTCCTTTATAAAACAAGCAATCCACTGAGAAAGTGATCAGCTTAGTGATGTGACCCCTTTCATCAACCCTAGCTCACTCTAAAGCACCAGATGCCCTGGAAAAATGTGGGGGGCTATGCCAGCCTCTCCTCTACTCACAGCTTTAGCCACATAGTCCTTCAAAACAATCTCTTTCTCCCATGCAGGTGGAAGAGCTAGCAGTGTATTTCTGAAGCAGGAAATGAGAATCACGTCCCCTGAATAGACACTATGCTCCACTCTCCGTGCTGACTGCCTCCAGGTATAACCTGCATTTAGCGTTGCTCAGACAGCATTGCTTCCCTTCTTGATAGAAAGTGGGGAAGCTGAGACTGAGAGGGTCAAAAAATACACAATACCTCACAGCTGGAGAATAACAGACCTCCTAGGGTTGCTTTATTACAGACTACCACAGTATTTTTGGCTGTCAGCAGAAATTACTCCTAGCAAATCTCTGTCTTCTTAGGAAAAAGGACCTCTCATTCCAAAGACAACATGAATATCACAGTAATTTCTTAATAATAATATTAATCATTGTCACAATCTTTATGTTTAAATACTGCAGTGCGATGTAATTCCCATGCCATACAGTTTTAAATGTACAAATTAATGGTTTTCAATATAAGCAGAGTGGTGTATCCATGACCAGGGTCTACATTTAGAATATTCTCATAATTCAGGAGAAGCCCTGAGCCCAATCCCAGTCACTCTGTATTTACCCCTCGCCTCTAGATCTGGGAAGCCACTACTCCATCTGTGTATAGATTTGCCTATATGGACATTTCATATAAATAGAATCATGTATTATGTGGTGTTTTGTGTCTTATTACTTTTAATTGCAAAATAATATTTCATAATATGGATGTAGGACATTTCAGTTTATCCAGTCATCAATAAATGGATATTTTGGTTGTTAAAACTTTTGGTCATTATGAATAATACTTCTAGGGGCTGGAGATATAGCTCAGTGGAATAAGTGCCTGCCTAGCAAGCGCAGGGTCCTGAGTTTGATCCCCAGTACCGCCAAAAAAAAAAAAAGAACCAAAATTTAGGGGCTGGGGATATAGCTCAGTGGAATAAGCGCCTGCCTAGCAAGCGCAGGGTCCTGAGTTCGATCCCCAGTACCACCAAAAAAACCCAAAATAATAATAATAATAATAATAATAATACTTCTAGCAACACTCATAACTTTTTTGTATAAACCTGTATTTCACTTTCTGAGGAACTACCAAACTGTTTTCCAAAAGAGCTTCACCGTATTTCTTATCAGAAAATTATGAGGGCTTAAATTTCTTCACATGCTAAACAAAATTTATTATTGTCTCTCTCTTTTATTATAGATACCCTACTGGATAGGGAGTAGATTTAATTGCTGTTTTGATTTTTATTTTCTTAATGACTAATGATTCTAAGAATCTTTTGATGTGCTTACTTATCATTTGTGTAACATTTCCTTTAGAGAAATGCCTATTCAGATCAAGTGCCTTTTTTTAACCAGATTAGCTTTTCATTGCTGAGTTGTAAGGTTTTAAAAACATCTATTCTGAATATGTCTTATATTTGATACATGTCTTATTATAAGTATTTTATTCCATTCTGTGAATTAGTTTTCACTTCAAAAAAATTATTGATAAACTTTAGATATACATAAGGATCACATCCATCATAGGGAATTTGTACCTGTATAAGATATATCTTGCCTCCCCCTTAGTCCCCATTCCCCTCCCTTCCCTTCAATCCCTCTTCCTCTCTTTATTTACAAAGCCTTGTTTCCATTTTTTCCTTTTATTCTTTTATTGTCCTTTCCTTCTCAACTTTTCACTTTTAAGTATCTTTTGACAAACAAGGTGTACATTTTGGAGAAGATTAATTTAGCTATTTTTCTTTCACTGCTTGTACCTTTGCTGTTGTGCCTAAGAAATTATTAGCTAATCCCAAATCACTAACATTAGTTATAGTTTTCTTGTAGGACTTGCGTAGTTGTAGATATTATATTCATTTTTTTATGTTTGGATTTAGTTTTGCACATCGTATGAGGAAGCATCCAAGCACATTCATTTTCATGTGGATATCTTGCTGTCTCAGTGCCTTTTACTGATAAGACTCATCTTTCCTCATTGTATTATTTTGCTAGCTGTACAAAACAATTCTATATATGAAACTATTCTGTATATTTACAGGTTTATTTCTAGAGTATCAATTCTATTTTGTTGATCTCCGTACCTATCTTTATGCCTTCATACTACTTTGATTACTGTAGCACATTTTGAAATTAGGAAATATGTGATTTCCGCCTTTGTTCACTTTTAAGATTATGTTGGTTTGACTCTCAGCCATTTGTGGATGAATTTTACATTTTTGAAACACTCTTGCCAATTTTTACCCAAAAAGTTTGTATTTTGATAGGAAGTATGATGACTTTTACATCGATTTGGGGACTAAGCAGCCGCTCTAATATTATTAAACTTTCTCAGCCTCAAGCACAGGGTATCCTCCCATTTATTTACATCTTCAATTTATTTTCACAATGTTGATAGTTTTTCAGTGTACGGTTTTTACTTCTTTTGTTAAATGTATTCCTAAGTATCTTACCCCTTGATATGCTGTTGTAAATGAAATTGTTTTCTTAATTTCATTTCTGGATTATTCATTGCTAGTTTATAAAAATGCAGTGGATGCTTTTCTGTATTGATCTCTATCCTGACACCTTGCTGAACTTATTTATTAGGCCACATATTTTCATATTGATTTTTGTTTAAAAATTACTTCAACCTTCTTTATCTCTACAGTTGGAGCTATAGAGAAAGCATACATCAACTACCCAATACTCTGGTATTTCAGATGGAGAATCTGACACCCAAAGGGAAGTAGACGTCTCAAAATACACAGTGATAGACCAGAGATTTAAAAGTCCATCTCAGCAATGCAGTAGTATTCAATGATCCTATTCAAATAGGGCAGTCTGAGGACAAAGCCCAGGAGCAAAAAGAGGATCGAAGCAAAAAGTCAGGGAAGCCACAAAGAAGACGGCGAGGCAGAGCAGGACCCTCGCTGCAGAGGAATGAGGAAGAGGAGAAAGATCTGGGATCAAAGGAGCAGAGGACTTCATCGCTTTCCTTTTGCAGCATCCATTTCTTTACCTTCAAATCAAAATGGTACTATTTTCCCGAAAGGAAGACTGTGAGGTGTATGGGAGATCATGCATGATCATCTGAAGAGAAAACTGTTTAACAAATTCAAATCATCATTATTTTAATGATCATGACATTATGAACCAACAGAAGCACTATCAGATGTGACCATTATGAACACGGCATACAGAGATTCCACAAAAGCGGATTTGGAAGAGGGGTGGACAACACCCAGAATAGGGTTGATGGACCAATAGGGAGCTGTTGACAAAGAACCCTGAGCTCACTGTACCTTTGAGATACTTGGGAAAAGGAAATGGGAGTGACCAAATTGCAGCATGAAGAGTAAGAAGTTTCCCTTGTAGGGAGGACTGGATCTGTCCCCTTTTTTGACTAGAGAGAGATAGGAGTAGATTTGGAAGCAAAATGGAGACAAGAAAGAGAGGGAGAGAGGGCTGACATAGAGAAGAAACAGAAACTTAAAAGGAGGGTTAAGCTCAGGTAAGGAAAAGGGAATCTTCTGAGAAGAAAGCCCTGGTAAAGAAAAAAGATGGAGAAATGCTTATATGGGTAGAAGAGAAGCATATTTGTTCAACTGTGCCGCACACTTAAGGTACTTCATACTTATTAGTGTACCATAAAAATATCCAACACTTGGTACAGCTACAGGCAGCAGAATGAGGGAAGCGAAGCCTTAGAGGAATCAAGAATTCTCGGCCTCTTCGTCTTTAAACAGAGCTTCTCCATCCATGTACCACCTACTTTGGCCAGGGGAAGCTCTTCACCATCCCGAGCCCCCCGGGCCTGCCGTGCTTCAGACTCCACTCGCTCACACGGAGCAGCTCTGGCGCTGCTCCTTCCCTGCACCTCTGGTCCTCTCGAAGTTTCTCCTCGGAATTTGAAGTTGGCTTCCGTGGGTTGTCTGTTTCCTGTAGAGTGCTCTAAGATGTGACTCACAGGCACTTCTGGCCTTTCCTCCTCCCTGCTTCTCTGGCAAAGCATCGCATCCAGGGTTCCATCTTAACATCACCACTGCCACCATGATTCCATCACTCCAGCCCAGTAATGGGACTTCAGCATTAGCAAAGCAACAACAAAAATATGGAAAGACAGCTAAGAGCTGACTTGAAGTTGGGATCTAATTCTTACTTACAAAATATGCATCTTATCTGCTGCTTTCAGTGCTACAAACTACATCTCCCCAAACCCCTCCACCAACCCTACTGCGACCTCAGGTAAGCACGGTTTTGTATTCTCTATCTCTGCATAGTTGACTTGTTTTAGATTCCTGGTGGATATATTAATTTGTTTTATTTAGTAATCATATTGCTCTCTGCATGTATCTCATAAAAATTATATTTTCTACCTTAACTATACGATAAAACTTACTTTAAAGGATATGTGTCCTTGAAGCATGCATTAAAACTCAAATGGTAACTTAAATGTAAGAAGAGGGTGATGTGGTGGTCGTGGTAATGGCAGCACTAATAGCAGCCTCTGTTCAGCTTCAACCAATTATTGCTACATGGAAATATGAGAGGAGCTTGTCAATAAGGGAAGGAGATCTTAAAGTTTTTTTCTCAAGATAAAGGATTTCAGATTCATAAAACGTGAATTCCCCCAGTCTTTAAATGTAAGCAACTAATTTGAAGAATCTAAAATATCATAGAAACCAATCAAATCCCATTTGTAAATCACACTTGGCTCTTGAGCTGTCAGTTCACACTCTATTCCCTGATTCTCTCTGTAGCATTCTCCAGAAAAGAAAATGCTACTCAGTGCTTTTTTGGTAGATGTTCATATCAAACCAATCTTCACTCTGAAACAGGCACAATAAAGTCTGGTCTCCAGACCAGATCAGGCCAATCGCCTAAACCCAGCCCATACCCTGATTTTACAAATAAAGTTTTATTGGAACACAACCATACTCATGTACTTTCTATTGTCAGACTGCCTTGCCACTAAAGCAGCACAGTTGCTACAGAGACAGAAGGGCCACAAAATCTAATGTATTTCCTATCCTGCCCGTTATGGACAATGTTACTGACACCTGTTCTAAGGCAAAGGGAGCTCATAATAGGCTGAGTGAGCGCTGTGCACTTTCTTTCCAAGAAGACACCTCCTGGCATGGAATACAGTGTTTCTGGGTAATGCAGACCCCTGCTGCTTTCCCTTCATTTTCTCCAGCACTTCCACAAGAAAGGAAAAGGGGCCTGGGAGGCAACTTCTTATAGCACAAACAACAGGGATTTGGAAATAGGAGGCTTTATTAGCAATTCCATGGCTTTGAGCAAGTCACTTAGCCTCCCTAAACTCCCAAATGAGAATCTGCACAACAGGAAGAAGTCTCAACCTTCAGGGTTAGCCTGGGTTGAAATGTCTACAAAAGTACACAAATGGTGCATCTTAAATGCATGATGAATACAAGTTACATTTAAAAATACTCTTAAGACTGCAAAAATCAAACTCTACCACAAGCCCCATTAGACTGAACAATTTGAGGACTTAAAATTTACAACAAAATCATATATGCTGATTTGGCTCATAGAAATTAATCATCAGAAGATCGACCTCAACCTTCTGATACTGTTCGTGGTGCTCTTGGAATAAATACTGGCTGGCCATTCCACACTCTTGCTCAAGTGTCTTCTCTAACCAGGTCATCCTGGTGTTCCTTACCTAAAACACAGGAGTCCATTAAATATTTCAGCCTCTCCCTCTCTCTCTCACTCACTCTCTCCCCCCATTCCATATCATGAAAAATATCCACATTCGTAATGTGGAAACAAGGTCCTAGTTACCTGTCCTTTTTTGTCTCAGCTAAGGGATTTTGTTCCCTAGAATGAACTTGACCAAGATGTTGGGCTTCAAAGAGGTCCTTCCCACTGGGGTCAGCGCTGACACTGAGCCTTGCAAGGTGATAAATCACAGATGGATGATAAGTCCAGCAATGAATGTGGAGGCCAACATAACAGCAGCCTCAGCTGAGATGGTGTGGCCTCTTGTCCTCTACGGCCAAACCCTGCCCTTGAATAGGACTGCGGCCAGCAGTGTAGCCAGAAAAAAGCTTCTTCAGCCTTAAGTCTGGTAACCTCAGCATTATGTGAGAATTCATTTCTATCAGAAAAGGTTCTCTTTGAACCAGAGAAAGCTCTGCAAAAGTAACTGAGCTACCCTGAGCTGTCCACCAGTCTCACTTCCCCCACCACTGCTTTCGTTCTACCATTTGGCAACATAGTCTTATTCTCCCCTTGCAAATGGGCTGCTCTGTTTCACATTTGATCTTACTCAAGAGCTCAAGGGGCTGTCATCCTAATTAAAACCCAAAATTATTTATGCAGCATTTTCAATGGTCCCCATGCTCAGCTCAGACCTCCTCCACTACCTCCACTGTTTGCATTTCTGCAAAGCTAAGAGGCATCAAAACACTGCAGAGGCACCAAGCCCTCTGATGCTGCCTGTGGCCCTGAGAACCATGTCTCAGGCACATTCAAAATGTGTCATTTCCTTGAGCTGACATATGCAATGATTTTCCTTAAAACAGCGTCCTCCCACCCCTTACCCTACCCCCATGCTGCATTATAATCTTTAAAATCCTCCCTTGCCAAACCCAGCTTTGAAAATTCTCTCATGATCAAAATTTGAGCTCCAAATAAACCAACATTTCCCTTCTGTGTGCCTTTGCCCTTAATCTTCCATTCTCTGGCATTCCCAGAACTCCTCTCCTCACCATTTTACCTAGCATAATTAATCCAAGTCTAAAAGCAGTTCAAAATACTAAATCTCCCAGGAAAATCTTTTGTGTATTCCCTGTGTGGAAATCACCCCTCTTGCCCATGCCTGAGTTTGTCCCACACTCGCTACCTTCCTCAGACCTCTCCTCAAGTTTGGTCCTTTACCGTTACTGGTCCAGTGACTGTGCCAGTTGTCTCCTCAGGTGGTTAATAGTCTGCTTCACGGTGAGGACAAGATCTTGGTCACCTTTCTGTAGCCAGATGTGGGGATGGTGCACAACCATGCGATGAGGATAGGCTTTGGAATTCATCAGACCTGGATTTGAATCCTGCTTTCACTATTTACTTGTTCTAAAATTTGAAGAGTTTACCTCTCTAAGCCTATCCCTTGATCCATGAAACAAGATCACTAGTGTATGATTTAACGTATAATTGTTCTGTTAAAACTCCTTTCAAGAATGAAGGATGTGTTTGCTAAATGCCCTTTTACATTGCTCATTCCCCTGATCTCTTGATGTTCTAATGGAATTTTCTACCCTTTACTCGGCTCCAAGCTTTTCTCAACATCAGGAACAATGTCCTGGATGCTGTCCTGAAAGTTTTCTGATCTCCTATGGAGAACATCTTGGTTCTCTTTGACTTGGTCTAAACAATGAACATATCAGGGACTTCATGGATGCATATCCGTAAAGTACTAGAGCACTGATCAAGAGTCAATATTTATCCTATGTTTATATCTTATATATTTTTTTAAATGTTCTGTAGAGCTTAGGTGACAATTAAACTGTCAAAGAAAAAATTAAGGAGCAATATTAAGGCCAGGACTTGCGAATTCACATCTTCCTACAGCCCCAACCTTCCATGTTTCATCTTTGCTTCTGTAATATATTCCTTAGTGCTCTCTCATGGTGCTTCTCCTATGCAGAACTTCTGCACAACTTTCCACCACGTCTCTACAGCTGGCCCACTCCGCCTGAGTAATCCAGATGTTTGCACTGAAAACACGCTCCAGATTAAGCATGGTAGCATTTCAACAGGCCAAGAATAAAACACACACACTAAGGATGAGAAGCAGCATGAACGTGGATGCTGGGTGTTTCCTGCCTGACAATTTCAATTCTTTCTGCCAAGCACAACCATATGCTGGGCTCAGAAGGCTGATCTGTCTACCTGGGATAAGAAGAGACTGGCAGGACTTGCTTATTCTTATTTTCAGCAGACAAATCACCAGGACCTACTGTGGGCCATGCATTACATCCACATTGAGCTTCAGAGAGAGGGAATGACCTTATCTAAAACTTGACTCCTGATCTTGAAGTCTACCAGAGTAGCCAGGGGGACTAACACAGGGGCAATCCTGAGTAGATATGTGAGTGAAACACTGGATATGACAAAGTTCTATAGGGCCAGGAACAGTTTCCTAGTCTGGGGCATAATGATACAGAGAGAAGAGGTCCAAGCAATAGTTTCTCCCACATCTGCCCAAGGAAGGGCTTCTGTTATTGCTGCCTAACAGTGGTGACTTTTCTTCTGTTCTCCTTACCTAAGTCGTCCCAGTTAAGGAGTCCATAAATACTTTTCTTGCCTGTCCATATTCCAGGCATGGGTTTATCTTCTAGATCCATGGTCCATACCCAAACTGCTTTAGAATCACCTGGGAATTTGCT
>PVLD010015790.1:0-47302 GCA_004027595.1 Dinomys branickii
TGTTTCTAAAATAAAAAAAAAAAAAAAAGAAAACAGGTATGTGAGTGTATGCTTACAGCCCGCCCACAGTCCCATCACTGTTAGCCGGAGCAGCTGGGATTTCGTTCCAAGTGCTTGGCTGGGGCCCCTGGAGCTGCTGCTCTAGCTAATGTGCTTATATTTCTTGGCCTCTGTACTCCCGGCCACACTGCAGAATCACAGGGTACAGGGCATGTTGAATTTGTCTAATTGCAGTACTGTCCGGGCAGAACAAAGATGCCACAGGTGGGAATTAAGGTGCTTTCCTTGATAGCCACTCCCTGAACCTACCCTTTCTGTCTGGACAAGCTAAGTGAAAATAGGCCCAGTGAAGGAGGTGAACATCCATTACACCTTCCTTCCATGCACTTCCAAAGGGCTCAGAATAACTGAGTTAATTTTAACTTGTTTCCTGCCCAGCCTTTTCCTGCCTCCTCCGCTGACTGGAGACATATATTTTTGTTCAATTAAGGATATATATATATATATATATATATATATATATATGTATATATAACTATTGACATTATGTATGTGTGAAAATATGCATGTATATTCTTAAGTTATATTACTTTCATAATACATCAATATCTTTATGAGTAAGAATTTTAGTAATATGTTCTGTCAGTCCTGGGCTTTTGGGGACCTTTCCAGTGTCCCAATACTTGTATGGCTATGTCACCTCTCATGTCTCAAAAAGTAATATACAATAATTTTATAATGGTGGCACTTAATTGTCTTTTATCCTCTCATTTGTAAATATAAAATAATTAAAATTTTTGTGTCTCAGCTTACCTACCTCTGGGAGGCAGGCAAAACTGGTTTAACCCAGCCTGCTTTCTTTATGAAACAACACGGTTACAGGCTCATAACACTGACTCAATGTGATTTGAACCTAGGTGAACATTTTTACTTGCAGAATCCAAAGTTTTTTCATGCTACATCTTTATTTGCCTTTATTAATAGGGGTAAAGCAAAGCCAAATGGCCTATGGACTATAGCAAGGCCTGTGTAGTTTGAGGGACTCTAGGTATGAGTTGTGTTTTGTCCATAAATAGGGAAGCTGGATGTTGCAGGAAGACAGAGCTCTAGGAGAGCCCCACTGGGTGGGGAAGGCTATACAGTTCCTGCCACTGTATTTCCTAGACAAGGCCCCACAGATCAAGCACACTCTGCTGTGCTCAGATGCTTCCTTTCCTTCTCAGAAGTAACCTTCTTTCCCAGGGGCCAGACACCGTGGCCCTCACTACTTTGATTCATGTACTCTCAGACGAAAAATAGTGCTGGCAAGAGAACTCAAGCAACAAACACTGAGCCACAATTTATAGGCAGGTGAAAATGGCATACATGAAAGTTAATTTATTCCAATTTAATTTAGGTTTGAGAATCAGTTTCCTAAGGAAAATACATAGTAGGTTTTTAAAATTCTCAATAATAATCCTTCTCCCTTAAACAAAGATAAGGCCACTTAAAAATATAGTTCTATAATCATGACCAATAAAATGTTATATAAGATCATATCAATCACTATCAGGGATGTGGAAATTATTATAAAGTACTATAATTATATTCAAAGAGAAGAGGGAACTTTCTAAGACTTGCAGCTGAAAAATCTCTACAAGAGACATGAGACCTTTTTTCAAGTATAAATTAGCATTCCCTAAAGTGATTTAAATGCATATTGCTAATTCTGAAAATTCTCAATAATAGTACTTTTGGATATTTTATTTTTGTTATTATGAGTGTATTGGTTTTCGTGGATGATGAACAAGGTACAGTGAAATAATTCACCCTTGCCTGGAGAAACAAGACTTAGATTCAAGTTCCCACATCATCTGTATGTGCTGTGCCACTTTGGACAAGTCCTTCAGGTCCTTTAGGGCTGTTTCTGCAGTGATGCCATCCAAGCCTTGTGTCAAGGACTGTGGTGTAAACCAAGAGACTACACATGCGATAAACCCTATGTACGTGCCAGTAAAAATTACAAAGTTTTCCAAGTTTCACTGGCTACGATAAGAATGTTCTTTCATTTCTATTTTGTGCTCTATGGATGTTTTATCTGGTTTTCATGACACCTCTTTGAGATAAGCCAAAGAACATTAAGTAACTTGCTTGAAGTCAGGAAATAAGTAAATAGCCTGGACTCTCAGGCTGCCTGATTCTAAACCCCAATTTTTGTAGTCTTTGCATTGTATAACTCCCCATAGCTGTCTAACGTTTTAATGTCTCTGTTGATTTAACTTTTGCAAATCATTTACATCATAAAGCAGACCATGTCAGACACCATTTGAAATATACAATGAGGAATGAAGGCAGAATGTTGGAACCAGAGAGTTCTGTCAGAGTCATGAAGCTGAACCCTTGCCTCACGGAGAGCTCAGCAAACCATTCCAGACACGTTGTCAGGGAAGGAATTAACTGCCCTGCTAACTCCTCTGCTTAACCACGCTCTCTGCCCACAGAGTTCCGTTCCTCTTTACATCACTTGAATTCCCTCCAGCCGCAACTTGTGCCCTCCCTCTGTTTTCCTTGCTTCATCCAAGAGAACAGCTGGTCACCGTTCTCCGTATAATCACACTTGGGATAATGAGGGAAGTTACTGAGTCACCCTCCAACCATCCCAGTCCAGGGCTTGCTACTCAAGACCTATTTATCCACAGGGGAACTGACAAAGAGGAAAGTACAGGAAAATGCATCCACACATTCACACATAGTAAAACACTGAGCAGGAAACCTGTTTGAGGAATGAATACGGCACCCCATTACTTACTACCCCTAATGTTCAGCAATCTTCTTAAATCTGAAGCCCATTCCACGCTGGCTAAAGATATGACTTTTTTAGACAGTTTGGATCTGGCTTTATCTGGGTTTGAGGTAATTAAGTCAGGAAATCCAACGTGAAGAAAAAAAAGAGGTCTGGACAGAGCCCAGCGGGATATTTGATCCTAGGTGCATGTGTCTGAAATTAAATTTGGAAGTTAGACAGTGCCGTCCTTAAATCTTGACGGCAAAGGAAGGGGAACCTTCTGTGTGCTAAGAGAACATGTAGGCTGCTGCCTTACGGGAATCACAGAGGACAGGGATCATTCCCAGAAACGACTTAGATTGACCGAAGGGCTGTTTGTCACACCACAATGAGGGATGAAGAGTGGAAATCTCCCCATAATTACCTCGTCCCAGTTCCTGCGAGATTGCTGTATGCCCAATGGATTTGGGTAGGTACAGCTGCTGGAGAGCTTAGGAAATAAGACACAGCCAGAATAGAATGATTTTTAAGGGAAACAAGCCCCCTTCAGTTAGAAATCTGAGTTAGATAGATTAATAGGTGTTAGACCAGATAGATACATGGAAATCAGATACACAGCTGCATTAGGTATAGATTCATTTGTGTGTACATATATATGTACATATATAATGAATATATATATATATATATATATATATATATTCATTCTACACTGAAGGTCCCTAGCTTGAGAAATAATATTCTTTTCTACTCAAGTCAATGAATTCCTGGAAACATAACTCTGAAAGAGTGGGAATCATGTTCAGGCTCCATTTCTGGTTCTATACAGTGAGAAACTTTTCAGAACATTTATTAATTCATTTTTCTTTTACCCAATCAGCCATCAGTATGATAAAGATAAAACATTATCCGCCTCTTAGAGATGAGCACTGTATGAGTTAATACCTGAAAAGTTCGCGGTGACGGATTTTATTTCAATAGATATTCAATAATAAGCCATTATTACATATAGAGAGACGCGCAGGGCTTTCAGAGATCATCTGTGGGTGCTCAAAACTAGTGTTTAATGGGAAATGTCATTCAAGCACTGTCACAGCAGCCAGTATCTCAGCGGTCAATTTTTAAGAAGTAAGAAATTGATTCAGAAAGAGGATGACTTCCATTTGGCCCTTGTTGAAGCATGTGAGAGATGTATTGTTTCATTCTTGTAAGATCACCAGTACTTTAAAAACATGTTTATCAATCTGATTGTTTCCCTGGGAATAAACCAAATAAAATAGTTTTCCAAACCAACTTGAATAAAAAAATGAGAGATTATTGCTTGTTTTGCTTAGAAAGGAGTCATATGTTAGTAGTCTTTTATTTATTTATTTTTTTTTGGTGGTACTGGGGATCGAACTCAGGACCCTGCGCTTGCTAGGCAGGTGCTTATTCCACTGAGCTATATCCCCAGCCCATATGTTAGTAGTCTTGCATGACTATTTAAAGGATATAAAATATTTACAAGGAATAAAATCAGTATCAAATAAAGTAGATGTCTTGAGGAAAATTTCATTAATTTAGCACACATTTTAACAATAACATTTGACATAAATACAACTGACCTGTGTCCAGTTGTACACATAGTATTGAAAGTATGGAGGACAGACACATATTCTGGATCACATTGGGTAGATGCATCCTTTTAGTATTACTACATGTTTATAGTATACAGTGATTCAAGTCATTACGGGGAGCAGGTGCATGTACTTATCAAATCTTAATTCATTCCATCCTCTCCTCTCCCCTTTGTTCCCTTCTTCTTTGTCATACTGCTCTTCCCACTTACCAAAAAACATATCTCCTTTTTCCCTAAGTTCACTAGTCCTTTTGTGCACTCAAAACTTATAACTTGTCAATTAATTCTTAACATGGATAGTAAAAATGTGTCAAGGATTGCAAGCACAGGCACCAAAGCAGCTTCCGTAGAAGTCTATTTAAGGAATGAGAAAACATTTCACCTGAATCATTTAAACAAAGGAACGTAAACAATCACTGTGTTGTGATTGTCCCTTTGAAGTCCTAAGAAAATGATGGTTCACTTTGCAAAGTCCTGCTGGCATTGCCCCTGGATACTGGGAGTCAGTTGGGAGGTCGGGATGGTCCACTTCCTGTACAAGCAGGTCACAGTCTGTGACTGATGGCTTGATCAAGGGGTGCACCTGAGCACCACACCCAATGCAGCAGTACTAGAACAGTTCTTCACAACTGGTAAAGACACTGGATGCTCTGACTAGAGCTAATCAGTATGTCTGGAACCCTTAAGAAGAATTTCAACTCAACAGAATAGAAGAATAGTGACTAGAGTGGAGAAAGGCTGGGTAAATACAGAAAGTGGTTGGTTCTACTATGTCAAAATACAAACAAATGAAGGGATTCAGTTCTGATGTCCTGTGGAACAGCAGAGTGACTACAGTTAACAGTAATCATATTTCAAAACAGGCATAATCTTTCTAATACTTTGCATTGCCAACACAAAGGAATGTAATATTTTTAATTGATAAATATTCAAGTAGCCCTGATTTGATCATTATAATTAAATTTATGGAGAGAAGATAGATATATGTATATAAAATCATTTATTCCATAAATATTCTGTCAACAAATTTTTAAATAACACAAAAAGAACTAAATGACTGTGTAATGGGATTAGATAAAATTTGTGTTTTTCAGCATGATTTGTAAGATGTTGGATTTCCTTACCTAGGTAATCTCATCTAAAGACCTCTTTCTTTCACTATGTTCCATCCGTACTCATTTGTCTCTCTGGTCCAGGCAACCTTGCTCCTTGGTGTGTTTCAATGGCCTCTTCGGCCTCTTCTTCCTGCACATCTCTGCATATTTTCTTCATGATGGCTCCCATGGCAACTCCCCGGATTATATTTACCTCAACTACGAATGCAAACATTTTAACAGTCACTCACCACCCTTCATCATCTTTCTGCCTGAGTCTCCAATTTTTTCTTAGAATGTGCTATGACTTTTTCTCAAAATTCATTTTAATAACCTTGATGAAAATGATGATAATCTGTGCAAGGGAAAAACAAACTTTCTCCATAAAGTTTAAAAAGAAAATATTTATTAATTTATTTATTGGTACCAGGAATTGAACTCAGGACCTTACAGTTGCCAGGCAGGTGCTTGTGCCACTGAGCCATATCCCTGACCACAAAGAAAGTATTTAAAGGATCAACATATATCAATATAATAAAGCCATAATGTAAAACACTGGATATGATTTAATTCTTTGTAAATGACTTAAGAATTACTTTGGCTTTCTTGTTTGCTTCAGAGAATATGTAAACATTACAAATTTATTTCTGCCTTAGGTATTGGTTGAATGTAATATTAAACATTTTTAGATTTATAGTGATAAGGTAAAAGAATGCAATCAATTAATTCTGTACCAAATTATATATAGTTTTGTTCTAAAGCAATAGCCAGGAAAGCCCTCAGCTTGCTCTGCTCATAGGCTTTCCTTCTCCTAGCAATTCCTTCCCCACATACACACACTGATATATGCGTACTCTGTGCAGACACACTCTTGTTTCTCACGTTCACTGAAGCCTTCCCAGCAACAGTCACCTGACTGAAAGAAAGTGACCCCACAGTGATTATTTTTTTCTTTTGGAGCAATGTATCTTATTTGTAGCGGGTCATCCCACACGAAGAATGTAAAGACGCTTTTGGAAACGTGACAAGTGATTGTGCTGTTTCACCCTTTTCCCTCTGAAATGGGGAAGCTGTGCTTACAGAGACAGAAGCAGGTTCCTCGCGCTCTGCTCATGAGGATGGGAAGTCAAATATGCGATGCATGCGTCCTGTCCGCTCAGGCTCACACAGCCGTCTTTCTTCGCCGAGTTATTCTGGCACCATTCTTCTAAATAAGGCTTGGGCTTTCAAAGTAAGACTAAAGGCTCTGCTTGAGGTTTCTGTTAGAGGAGCGGTTCTACATATCAACGTCTTGAAATGTGGAGAGAAGTTATATGAGGTGAGGTAAAGATCGGAACGCTAGTGTTAAATAAAAGGTAGTAATAGTGTCTTGGGTGACCCATAATAAAACAAACTTTAAAAGAGCTGCATCTATGAGAAACAAGTAGAAGCCCAGGAAGTAAAAAGAATGAGCAAATTAATTTCAACAGAAAATGGCTTTATACTATAAAATTCCTTCTGAAGATCCCGACACTGTTCTACCAGCCCGTTTGTCTATATAAAAGGAGACAGAAGTTTCTAACACATAGACCGCATTACTTAATTAGATGTCATCTTTTATTTTGTGAAACAAGCTTTTCTGAATATTAAATAAGCCAAAACTCCAAGTCAAAAATGCTTACAGAGCCAGGCATGGTGGCACAAGCTCGTAATTCCAGAACTCTGGGAGGCTGTGATTGGTGGATGACATGTTCAAGCTTAGTATGGGGAACTTAGAAACAAAGCTTAGTGTAAAGTTCTGAGTTTAACTGTCAATAGAGAGGTAAGAAAGAAAGAAAGATAGAAAAAGAAGGACGAAAAACTAAAAAAGAAAGAAATTTACATAAAACAAATCTTATAAATAGTACTTACATATATCATAGTTCTTATTCTGTCACAGTTTATTATTATGTAAAATAAGTTTATTTCAGCCTCCATTATTAGACTATAATAATGTTCAGAAATATTTTACTTGCCATGTAAGTCTAAAATTCTGAGAACAGCCCATGATGGTTGATATGATACATCCTATGCCGCCATAGTCTCCATCCTCATGGAGTTTATCTTTTCCTCAAAGGGGACAGAGAGTTATTAAATATTATAAAGAACGATATTAGATGGTGATAAGTGCCTCATAGATAGTAAAGTACCTGAACTTTAATGACTGATGATATAACATTTATTAAATAAATATATTTGCTTTTCTATTTTTAACATATTGTTTGTTATTGGGGCTTCAATCAACAACCTCAGATGAAAAAAGAATAGATATTTCCTTTCCATAGAAAATCTTGATGAGTGGAAAGAACTTTGGGAGAGTCTAGGCTGACATTTTCAACCACACTAAATTGTCCCCACCTTTATAGAAAATCCTTAAATTGGCCAATATTTGCAGAACATAGAAATGTGATTGCTTGCTGCTTCTTCTGGCATTTTGAATAAACTTGCCTGCAACATTCCCTGACTTGGACTTCAAGCACTTAATAAATACATGTTGATTAACCAAGCCCCTGGAATTGTGTGGATGCTTGCTAAATGATTTCCAAGTCTGAGACATTGGGCGCATCACAGGGAAGAGATAATCTTAAAAATGTCAGCAGGAAGGTTGAACCCTTTGGTAACCAGGAGTAAGATACTAAGTATGGCTCGAATGAACCTTCCCCCTGTCCCGTAGCTCCAAGAAAGAGAACCATCAATGACTTCACTCCTAGCCAAGTTCAGGAGAGCAGAGTAATAGTGTTTTTTCCAGTTAAGTTTAAGATATTTTGTTTCACAATGAGAATATTTTATATTGGAAAGGCTCTTGGAGGAGTGAACTAAAGGTGAAACAGAAATATTAAACAAATGTTTCAAGTGAACAAAGTAACAACCATTACCCATTCTGGGGTACTGATCTGTAAAATGTGGAATAATCATAAATAAGGTCAAACTCTATCCATCTCCATCATTCTAGCAGAGAATAGAAAAAAAAAACCTTGTTGAGTGAAGGAACATCCCTCTTGGTACACCTCCCTCCCATCGTCCCCCTTTCCCTGTGTTCTGTCACAGTGGGAACTGATGGAGTGGCAGGGCTGAGGGCACAGAAAGGGTCTGCACTGACATTCAGAGGTGTGTAGATTTCAGAAAGAATTCCACAGTTATTCTATTGAAAAAGTTGTCTTTTTCCTTTAACAGGTCATGAAATATCTTATGAATAAGTAAAAATAGCAAAGACAATGACATTTATGGTAAAACTAGGCAAGCTATAAAACCAGTCTACTAGGTCACAGGTTCTGGACTTAGACTGCCTTTGTCCCTATTCAGGCTGTACTGCCTATGAGACATGTACATGGCCTTGAAAACACCAGTAGGCTTTTTGTTTTAGTTTTTTCATCTGTAAAACTCAGACAATAAAATTGCCTATTTTGCAGAAGTGTTTTGTGCATCAAATGAGTTAATATATGTAAAGCTCTGTGTTTGATACAAAAAGACTATTACGTGTTAGGATGTTATTATTTATCAGAAAGATCTTGACATACCCTGCAAAGACATAGATTCAACCAATAAAGCTCATGTATACGAATAACAGAAGATGGAGCAGTCACGGTGGGGCTGAACACAAACAGTCTCACCTTGAAATTTTGGTGAACTGGCTACAATGGAGACACGCTGCCTTTCCAGCATCTCAGAACTGTTGCAATAATCAGATGCAGTGAAGTTCGAGAAGGGTTTTATGAATTTATGAAGCATCAGAACTATGTGATTTAGCAGCAGTTTTACTATCCTTTTGGCGGAAAGCTCAAGGAGATAGCAGGCCCTGAAGGAAGAGCTAGAAAAAGTATTTTCTTACTTCTTGGGAGGAGGCAAAGTGCTGAAATATAGTTAGTCATCTCTGCCCTATATTAGGGGACAGACCCAAGTTTTCTTTCACTATTTTTATGATAAACATAAAGTGAAGACCAGGTGGGGGCAGAGAGAGAGAGACAGAGAGCTCATCTACCAAACTGTTTTCAGAATGATTTTTACCACTTTGAATGCCAGCATGTGGGATATGAAACTGTCATCCGCTGGATCGCTGAACTGACTGTGAAATCCCTTGAGACTGTGAGAGTCAATCCTGCACCCTATTTTAGCTTTTGGGTGTTAATATTGTAAGTTATCCTTATAGCAATCTCCTTCTGCACGGGACTCTTCCTGAAAAAGCTTCAGGTGTCAAAGGAAAACAATGTTTTAATATCATTCCCACAAACATATAAGAGAATGACACATATACATGTCTGTATATTATACATATATGTTTTGTATGCATATTTATAATCCATGTATAGACTTTATGTGTATACTTGAGACATATTCTTATCAATAACACCAGTGGCACTATTGGAAGATAGTAGAAACTTTAAGAGGGAATCCAGTGGAAGCAAGCTAGATCACTGCAAGGACACCCTTGAAGGAGATACTGGGACCGTTTCCCCTCCATCTCTCTCCCAGTCTCCTGGCTGCCATCGAATCAGTAGCTTTCTTTACAACATGCTCTCACTATGCTGTTCTGCTTACCAGAGCATCAAAGAAAATAGTCCCAAGCAGTCATGCACTGAAATGTCTGAAACCCTTACCAAAATGAACTTTTCCTTGTTATACTGTTGTTATCTCAGGTGTTCTGTCACAGAGACAGACAACTGTCTAATACAATCATGACCACCACCATAATCATTTAAACTGTTCCTTTCAAGGAAAACTGAAATTCTATTGTCCCTTTGGGCATAATACTTTATTTCCCATGCATTTCCCACAGCTGAACACCGAGGCTGTTCTGTAGGTGTTTTTGGCAAGTTTCTGATCTAGAGTATCAGCCTAATTATTTCAATTTAAAAATTTAAACATAGATTTCAAAATATTACTTGAAAGGTCCTGCCCAACTCACATGACCTAATGCATTTGATGATGAGTAGGAACATGGGTTAAACTCCAAGTAGAGACTGTTTTAAATTGGAACTTCCATAAATGACCTGGTGCTAAGTTCTCAAACGATCTTCACAGGCATGAACTAGACCCACTATGTGAAATAACTCTCATAACTTTATTAAAAGCAGTTACTTTATTTTCCTGGGAAGACACTTTGAAATGACATGGAGGGATCATTGCTTTTGGCTGCTTAATTCTGAACTTTCCAGGTTGGATCCTAAGGGAAACATGCAGAAAATTTTACATGAAAAATTTCTAAGACACGGTATAATTTATTAAGCTGAGTCTCTGAAGGCATGAACTGTTTTGCAGATACATGTTGAACCTTTTGGAAGGTGCAACTGACCACTGATATTGGACAATGTTTAATAGCAAATAGGCTTTGAAAGCAGAAAAACTAGCTATCCTTCCAAAACCTAAATGAGTTTTTGTTCTCACAGACTCTTCTCCCTAATCTCTTAAGCAGAAAGTAGAAATATTCTAACATTGTACAGTTGTTTTAAGGTTAACTAACTACAAATATGCTAACATATCTTGTAATTCTATGACAATTTAAAAGTAAAATTTTCTTTTATGGGCACAAAAGTTAGGAGAAAACTTCACTTCTCTACTTCGGAGGCTCTGTGGGATTAAGTGTGTTGACTATGGCATTTTTCACATGGTGAAGCACGTGTGTGCAGTAGCTAAGAGCTTCATTGCCAGAGTTTGGAACATACAAATAGAGTACCTAAGGGCTTTTGTTTTCATGCATACATCTCCTGTTAGAATCCCTAGCTGGCTCTGGAGATTTCTTATTCCCAGAATTTCCTCTTTTGCTTCACTGTAAAACTATAATGATTTTTTCCCTACCATGCTTGGCCCAGTAATGGAATAGATAAGACATAAAAAATATTTTATTTTCAAACATTTTATTGGTTGTATTGAGATGCTCATTCAGGTTATGTGAACCATCATGCTGTTAGAAATGGAAGCCACCATTTATGTCAGAGCTCAATAATAGAATATTTGTTTGTACAATGCTAGATAAAATATGCATTTATACTAATTTAAATAAAGTCAGCACCCCACTGTTCAGTGGCTGATACTTGGCTTTATTGGACATCATTCCTTCTCAGAGAAATACATTTCCCTTTGCTGTTGAGTTCGGTATGGCGATCTTTGCTTATTTTCTGTTTTCTTTATGCCTGGATTCCAGAATATTGCTTTCAGAACTAAACTGTATTTATCACCTAACCTTCTTCAACAATTTAGTATATATAATATATATATATATATATATATATATATTGAAAATTTAGTGTATATACATAGTATAGAAATTTAAAAATTAGTATACATTTATGTACTCTATATACTAAAACTTTTACCTGTATATTCTATATGTAGTATATTATAATAGACTATATACAGATAAATCTGACAAGAACAAAGTTAAAGGGAAAATCAGATAAAGTTTGTTCCATTCGGTCTAATTCGCATTATTGTTTTTCAAGTTTTTCGAAGTCATTTTTTCTATAGTCAAAATGATTTTATGTATTATATACCTTTGATTGAGTATGTATATATTATATCAGCATCTCATTATATCTGCCTTAAGTAATAACTGAAAAGATCAATGCTACATTAAGTTTTATTTGTAGAATAGAATCAAACTAAAGTCCTAGTGTTATGCAACATAACATTAGATATTCAACTTAAAACCACATCTGTTGATGAATCTATCCATTTCTCTTTGTCAGTGGGGTAAGGAATACCTGTGTGCACCAACAAAAAGATTGTACAAAGTCTTTCCATCTCACACATCACATTCCTGTCAAGTCACGTACACAGAGAACCAGAGCAGACATGTGCTAATAGAAAAATCTGAAACACATTTCCCCTTCTGTTTTCCAATAAAATTGACGGACACTGAATGACAACGTTCCATGTCTCTAATCTTTATCATGCCAAGAGCTACTCTTGACATTGTCAGTGCCGCTTTTTTTAATGTTGCTTTTTAAAACTCCTCTTTTTTCTCCTACGAGGCAATGCGTTGGCGGCTGATGATGAGAAAAATGATTTCCAGTAAATGAGATGCCTGCTGCAGGAGCGACAGATATGGAGAGGTGGTTCTGAGGACTTCCACGCTGAAGATATTAGCTGACTTCCAAACTTATCTGTGCATTTTACAGTTACTCAGGAAATCTCTTCTCACGGTAAATAGACCCCCTGTGCCGCTTTGAAAGGCCGTGGCATTCATTTCATCCCATTTCACGGAGCAGGAGCAGCTTGTTGCGTAGATGAAAAAGGGGTTAGCTCTGCTATCAGCTGCTTTTTTTAACGCTATGTGTAGGGTATCGCATATTTCATAGTAATGATCTCCTTTGGCTTTTTAAAGTATTACTTTTTAAATGTTTTGATGGCATCTTTTATTTCCCATGAAGAAGTATATTTGGAGTAGTCATTTACTATGCATCACATACACATGCTTTGCTTGAAGTTTACTGCAAAAAAGATGACACCCAAATCCTTTTCTCTTCTGTTCCCTCAGTAGTTTGCCCACAATAAATGATTTTCAGCTCCTTAATGTATACTTTTTTTCTAGCCTGCTACTTCGAGAGCTCTCTGTCTTCCGAAATCTACCAAAAAATTCTAAACAAGATATTTTTTTCATCCACCCTGTCATAGTGTCTGTTTCACCCAGGGAAATCAGGGAAGTGTGCATGTGTGTGTGCGTGTGCGTGTGCGTGTGTGTGTGTGTGTGTGTGTGTGTGAGAGAGACAGAGACAGAGAGAGAGAGAGAGATGTTTAATACCATTTAAAATAGAAATCCAAGACCTAACGCCAAGCTTCTGAGGAACCCCTTGACAAACATTCCATTTGAAAGCAACATAAAAATCCATAATAGGAAGAATTTTTATTTCTTTTTAAAAGCTGTCTTGTCATACTAATGCAATCACGGCAATATGTTAAAGAACACTGGCCCTGAACCAGTAATTCTGTGACACGGATCTTTCCTTTGCTGACCAGCTGTGGTTGTTAATGGTCTAATAGCAGCTACCTGGGTGCTAAAGATTAAAGCTTGAGGAAAAAATCCCCAAATGTCTGTGATTCCTGTATTTAAAAGCTGTCAGGAATTACTTGCAGTAAAATTTCCCAGTAGTAACAATTGCTCTAATTACCCTTGCTCATAAAGGATTGTAATTTATATTATATCTCAAAAATTTTGCTGTAAGATTGCTTCTGAGTTTGACTTCCTTGGTGAAAACATATCCTTTCCTTTATTATGTGTACAGCACAATAAATCAATTTAATAGGAAAGTATAAATTCCTTCCCACATAAACAATAAGTTTGCTTCCTCTGCTTTATTCATAAATTACATCTTATAGCTTCCCCCACCATTACTTCTACTAAAGTTAAAGTTGATTTGGGGTGCAAAAAATTATTGCTATTCATTCAAATTAGGCAATGGGCTATTACAGTGATGGAAGATTTGGATGGAGCTACAAATTTACATGGCTCTGAAGAAACACTAACAATCAAAAACACACATAGTATTGGACCAGTAGTATCTACTCATTTGATAGATTTAAATATTTTAATATAGTTTTATGTGCAGTACCCTAATACTGGCCATGATTATTCCTTCAGCTAACAACACGTCTCCCTAGAGTTTATTCATTAGATTTTTCTAAGGGAAGTATTAATTATAACTCATATAATCCAAATGAGTGTGGGCAATTTCTATTTACTATTTAACACTGAAGAAAGAGTTACTAAATTCAAACAGTAATTATACATTTTCAAATACATTTCCACATACATTAAGCAACTTGCTTAATCTTACTTAATTTTGAAGGGGAAAAATTGTGATGTCAGGGTTAATTTACCATTCAGGTGTGCCATTCCTTTCCAACTTCTTCCCTGCAGCTGATAGTTTCACACGAGGACGATGCTTCTTTTAAATGGAGGAAAACTGCTTGCAGCAGGGTCTTTCCTTCTGTGCTTAAAAAACAAAACAAAATAAAGAAAACACTTCAAATATCGATGTTCCTCTGGTTGGCCACAACCATCATAACTCGTAGGGCTCTTAGTTCTTCGGAATTCCTGTTTTGGTCTCTGCCAGGAAGATTTCATCATCTCCTGTCTGTGCCACTTACTCTTGTCTATTGACTTAGTCTTTTCTGAAACACAGACTTCCCTAACATAGTCCACCGGGAAACACCAGTTTAGCATGGTACATTACCATTACGGGGCTGCTTCGGCGTTTCCAGCAAGGACTTCTTTTTTCATTGTCTTTTCTGTTAGAAAGCCACCGTTTTGAGGTAAATTTAGAAGCTCAGGAGGATTGCAGAATATAATGACAGGATGCCCTCAAGTGGTAACATTTACTGTACCTAGAAAGCTCTAAGTAGTTCATAGGATACTTTCGCAAATCATCCTGTGGTGTCTTCAGCAGAGGGCCATAGCATCCTGTTAGCTCATAAAAGTTGCAAGAAAGAAATGGAGGAGCCATGTAGTGTGTTTTAATGGAGATAAAACGTACTTAACTAGAAGGAGTATCTGCAACTCTCCAGTTCTCATTATACTTCAAATATCGATCAGTACTCTGCCTGTCTACCATTAAATGTTAAGAACAACTGATTAGTTACATACATTGTTGAAATATATTTACTATACTGGGTTTGTTGACGTAAAAAATTGACGTTTTCATGAAGACCTAAATCCTACCAATTAACCACTCTGGACTTCTCCACATGAGCCGATCACATTCCCTAATCTCATTGTAGTACTGCCAGAGGAAAATAAACAATGAAACTATCACTATGCACATCGTTTCATCCTAAGTAGAGAGGTAGAGATACAGGATGGGCTCGCTTAATCCCATTCTAGTTACCACACCAGCTTCCTCAGTGATGGCACAAGGTATAGAACGCAGATTTTAAAGGAACTTGTTTGGAAAGGTACAAAATATCTTGAATGATGGGCTAGCATCAATCTGATATGTAATACATCCCTGGGTACGCTAAGGCTGAGCGTTTTCCAATTCCAACCTGTTGCTTTTCTACCCTCCCTTGACTTCTGTGTTTCATTTTGAGAAGTAGATTTATTCTGGTTAAATCATTGCGTTGCTCAAGTCCCAGAGCACAGTCACCCTTGAGTCGTTCCATACGTTCCTTTCCGGAATCACTCGGTTTTCGAAATGCCTCTTCAGCGCATCACTATTTCTTTCTACTGCCACTGTGACAGCTTCGTTGCAGGTCCTCACCTTCCTGCCCGTGGCAGCCCTTCTTACTGCAGCCGGTAGACATTGTTCTTCAGAAAAGCAGCAGTGCATTATGCACAATGAAAGGGTGCAAAGGTTTATTTTGTCTCATGGCTTGAGAATTTTCAGTCTTTCGTCAGCTAGGACAGGGCAGAAGCATCCTGCTAGAAGAACTTGGTGAACAAAAGCTGCTCAACCCATGGAAATCAGGAAGCAGAGGGAGAGGAGAGCAAGAAGAGTGCAGGGAAATCATGTCCTCCATTCCATCTCTCCAGCCTCTACCTATCAGTGTATTCAGCTAATGCATTCGTCCATGTATGAGGTGAGCGCTCCGTGATCTAATTACCTTTCCAAAGCACCACAGCTGAATACATGAGTCTTCTGGATGGGATTTTTATTCAAACCATAATAATGTTCGGATGCATAGATGTAGTATTAGGAAAGGGAATTTCAACAGGTTGTAGACTCAATATAATCCCTAAATACTTTTGTATTACCTTAATTAGGATTTTGAAAATGGGCTTTGGTATGATCTGATAAAATGCAAAGTGAAGGATAAAACAGGTAGGAGGATGCACTGAGGATGAGCCCTGACCCTGCGTGCGCACTCTCCATGCACCTCTGACTGACCCCTTGTGTATCCCTGAATGAGTGAAACGCCAAGGAGCTTGGCTGAGGGAAGTAATCGAAGGCTTGAAGATACTAAGCAGAGATCTTTGCTGTCATTCACTCAAAGAAAGGCAAGGCTTCCATCAGCCCAGAGCTACTCAGTATTGTAACAAAAAACAACCCTCTATACCACAGTCTTCACTTATCACACACAATCCCAATTAGTGGGCTTGAAAGACATGAAAACAAAACAAAAAATATTAATTTCAGATATCAGAGAAAGCCAATATAAATAATACCTAGTTGGCCCAGATATTTGAATTTTGATATAATTAATCATAATAATATACTCAGATTTAAAGGAAAATATAATGAATTATAGGCAACTATAGCAAGGAGAATCCTTCCCTTCCATCTCATTTATCTTGCAACGTCCCTTTACCTTTCAAACCTCTATGATATGAAGTGACATACAGCAAATACACATGACTACTAGGGATCCTTTTCCTGAGTAAGGATAAATGTGTGCATTGAAGTTGGGGAGAAATTATTTTTCAAAAAAAGGCCATGCAGTTTATGGATTTATTGATTTACTTCTGGTACTAAGAATTGAACTCAGCACCTTGCACTTGCCAGGCAGGCGCTGTGCCTGCTAAGCTATATCCTCAGCCACTGGGAGAGAAATGATTAACTGTGAAGAATATCAGAGTTTACATTAAAGTGGTATAGGACGTGGCACAAAATAGGGATTCAGACTGTACAGGCAATGATTCCAAAATATTACAGCCATAGTTTCCCCTTAAATATTAAATCATATCCATTGATAGTGATTGCCCCCCAAATTGGGATAGGAACTTTCTATGTCTCTCAGGGACCTAAATGGACCAATGGATAAGACTTGCCAGGGTGTGGGAGATGTGGCACACAAGTACCACACCTGTTTTCACCATTCCCGTTTCTAATCTAGTCACAAAAAGAATAGCAAAAGATACATGTATTTTTTTTTCCTAAATGTGAGCCAGGTAGCAATCCTTTTCCACCTTTCCATCTTTCCTCGCCTTGTAATGCAGGACATACTGCATGGGTTAGCATTCAGTCATGTTTAAGCCCAGCAATGTGTTAGACACATTAGCAGCTTTTGTTTACATTCTGTAACATCCTGATAAGTGACATTATTAAACAAAGGCATAAGTAATAATAATGAGACACAGACATTTTAAACATTTTTTCTTCCATATTTCAACTAACTAATGAAGAAAGTAGGCCCTATTATCAAATGAGATCATTTTGCTTTTAACCCAGGTGAAATGATAAATAATTTCATGTGTCAACTTGCCTGCTAATGCCCAGCTATTTGTTCAAACATTTTTTTTTTCTGGGAGAATGTTTTTGAATGGAATTTACATTTATATCAGTGGATGTTGAGTAAAATAGATCATCCTCCCATTAGTGGGCCCTAATACCCGGGACAGCAGTGGGTGCTCCTCATCCAATCCACAGCAAACTCACAACAAACTCCCTTTAACTTCACTTGCAGTGCTTGCTCGAACTGCTTCACCAGCAGACTGCTTTTGGACTCAAACTACAACCCCTCCATAGGTCTCCAGCTTGTTGGCCCTTTCTTCAGATTTTGGATCCACCATGCCTCCACAACAATTGTACCAATTTTAAATCCATAAATATGGATACAGCACACACATATTTATATGTACCCTATTGGCTGTTCCTAGGGAGAGACCTAATAAAATATTTTTGGTTATTATATAATTACATGATCTTGCACTCTGCATTAATTAGAGGCACTGTGTAGTAATAAATCATTAAATTTGAGACTATATGAATGAAAGGAAAACAATCTGAAATACTTGTTTTGGCAATTTGTTATGTTTATAAATGACATAAGCCAAGGGTAGTGATTATATTTTATAGTTAATTCTCTCTTGGATCTTGGGGTTAGCAAACAGGAATGATCTCAGATAGCCCTGTTTTAGGTTGTCTTAAGCAGTTTCCAGTCAGGCTGTTTCCGGATCTGGAATATCAGGAGAGTAAAAAGCTAGGTTGTGTGTGTGTGTGTACACGCTCATGCACACATGTATGGTATCAAGATGTCTAGAGTCTCCTTTTTGTGCTACTTGTAGCTTTCTAACAGGTTCACAGCTCCCACACTGTTATGATATTTGAAGTGTGAATATTCCAGGAAGCAAGTATGAAGCTAAGCTACGCTGTACATTATGATCGAGTGTCCCCAGTCACATAATATCACTTCCTGTTGAACTTTGTTGGTTTAAATGGTCACACAACACAGCCAGCCTCAAGGAGAATGAATCTAGAAACGGAAAAGTTTTAAGAGTGGATTTTCCCTCTATCCTTTATCTCTCCCCATTCAAAAGGAAGTTCATCACGTTCCTTCCTTACTGCTTTTAGAGACATAAAATTTCTCTAACTTCTCTTTCTCTGAAAACAGTATAGAAAAAGCTTAAATCGTTACCCAATCAGTACCAATCACCCAGTTATTACATAATGTAATAAGTATGTTTCTTAGAAGCTATGTGTTGTTGGCACCTTGTATATAATATTTTTAGAATGAATATTAAGCAATAAAAATATGACTTTCTGAGCTCTGCAGGTTATCATCTAATTTTAAAACATATATTTTGCTTTTACTTTGTGGTACTTCATGTTCTTTTGTGAAAGTCTTAATAGCCATGCATGGCCTGCTGATCATAGGTTTATTATGCCAAGGATCTTGCATTACATCTTTTCATTCCAAACAAAATTCCCCAAATATTCAGTCTTTAATTTTATTAATTTCCTCTTCACTGAGAATGAATGAGTTGGTGTGAAAGGTATCTAACAATTCTTTGGCTTTCCACTTACACAGTACATTCCAGAAAGTAACTTTAGCACCTTTCATACTGGAGCCCATAACTGAATAACAGATTGGGCGAGGGTGGTTGTGTTTCCTTCCTTTTCAGTAGCTTTGGTGTACAGGAACTGTACTCGTCATGGCATGCAGGTGATCAGGCACACAAAGGCTGAACATTTATTAGTAACTGTGCTCCACCAACAAAAGCAGTAGCACGTTTGTCAGTTCTTTAGAAGCAATGTGTTGGCACACTTTTCATGTCCTACTTTCCATACGAGTCTACACATGCTTAAGTCACAGGTGTCTGCTGTGGTGAGGAGAACCTAGGGAGTCATTTCAGGATTTATGATGCTAAGGCATAGTCTGAGGGAGGAAAATGCTCTTAATAAACAGTTAAAAAGGAAAAATAATTAGCTAAGTAGAGTTAAATTAAGAGAAGGTAGAACACAAAAGAACAAGGTAAAGAAAAGGAGTGGAGAATGAGAGAAGAACCAGAAGAAAGATCAAAACCATCAAAAAGGAAGTCAATGAAGAGACTTAGGGGTATGAAAGAAAGCACTGCCAAATTCTCTTCCATTCTTCCTCTTTAATTCCTAGATTGTTTAAGAAGTATAAGAAATTAAAGATACATTTGGAGCATGTATACCTAGGCTGGGTGTTCATTAGAATTAATGGATTTTGAGGTAAATGATTGCATTTAACATGAGCAGAAAACTTTTCAAGAATGACACTGGATATCACTGGATAAATTGTACCTACCAATAATATTCAAGTAAGTCATCAAGAACTCCTGAAGGTAAAACTCCCCACATGAATGGACTGTAGCAAAGACAGGTACTTGTAGTTGGATTTGTTGAAAAGGTCACTCATCAATTGCAAAATCTGAATGTATTTTTCAGAGGTGGCTCAGTAAAGAGTTTTCCCCTTTCTAAAATGAGAATTTGGAAACTATTGCAAGAAGACATTTATTTTAAAAAAATATCAAAATATGACTTTATGCAGCTCTGACATGGACTGAGCTTGGGAGCCAACCCTCCTGTCTTTAGAACAAGATAAACTGAACAAATGCGAAGAGACAGGATGCAGAGGGCTGCCAGTGGGATTAGCTTACTTGAGAGAAAAGTCACTGAAGTTGCAAATTGTTAGAAGAGTGAAATAATAAGTTTGACATATTCCCGAGGCTAGGTGAGTGTTCACATGAGTGTGAGAATCTCCCAGTGTCGATTTTTTAAAGGTGCTCACATGATTTTGTGGGTTTCACCTCTAAGCATCTTTTCAAATTTTCTCTATGCAGAACCATGAAAGCCCCGTGATGTTGTAGGGAAAGAATAATATTGTGAAACACTTTTTGTGTTTTCACCAAAAAAGGGGCTTACTGTCCAGATAAAAAGGCTTTGTAATGGGGACTTATCTCATCTGCCACAAAAGCGTTCCTCTCACTCTAAGTTCATCTAGACTTTATATCTCAACAAAGAGGGAATAGGTGTGAGAGGCAAAACACCAGAAAAGGCCACAGATACTGGACATAGGTCAAGTCAAAGAGTGTGAGTGTAACCCTGAGGTCACAGAACAACTCTTCCTTGTATCTTATGACCACACCAATCAGTCCCTAGGAAAATAAGAGTGGATTACAGGTAAACTAGCTAGAAAAGTAGACTATCTAAGAAGGAGATCTTACGGTGTGTGAAGACACCAAGGGGGGGGGCATCAAACACATTGGAGGTGAAAACCTTAGCATCTGCATGTATAGAAATCTGAAGCACAGTCCAACTCCCACCCAAACTGACGTACTGTATATGACACATTAAAAGACTGTTTGTTTCTGTTCTTATGACCTATAAAACCTAACCACTTTTCAATAAAAAGCATAGCAAGCCCTTAACAGCTGAAAAACAATTCTTAGGGGAAAAAGCAAGAATTATTGCAACAGAGATGTCAAAATTATCAGATAGGGAAAATAACCCAGCAATGATTAATATGTTAAGGGATCTAATATTTAAAAGTAGATAACTGCAAGATCAGGTGAGTAGACAGATGGAAATTAAAGGAATCAGAAGAAAGTAGAAGAACTAGAATACTAGTTCATGAAGAAAGAATTTCTCTGATAAATTCATCAGTAACCAAGCATGATTGATGAAAGAAGTGAGTTTGAAATTGTCAACAGTAATGTCCCCAACTGATATGAGGGAGGGAGGACAAAAATAAAAACAGGAAAAGAGCATCCAAAGTGCATGAGTGTAACACAGGCATAATTAGAATACCAGAGAGAAATAATAGCATTTAAAAATATTTAAAGAAATAATGGCCAAGTTTTTTTCAGAAACTAATAACAGACACTAAATCACAATCCAGGGAACTAAAAACACAACAGCATAGTAGACACTTCCTCCAAAAAGGCAAACAGAACAAGAATAAAAGGCAAGCTCATATTTTGGTATATCATATTCAAACTGAAGAGACACAGACACACACACACACACACACAGACACACACACACACACACACACACACACACACACACAAATAATAATAAGAGAAGCCAGAGCACAGGAATAAACACTTTACCCATTAAAAAAAAAAAGAAATATAGTCAACTTTTTGTCAGAACCAATCAAATGTGAAAAGAATAGAATTAAATAAGAAAAAGTAATGAAAGAAAAACACAATCACCTTGAGGGTCACATCTAGTAAAATCACCCTTCCAAAGTGATGAAAAGGAGATTGCTTGACAAAGAAACATTGAAGGAATTCCTTGGTCCCACAGATCTGTCTTGAAAAAGTGTTTAAAGGTTGTTAGAGACCACTACAAAGTGGCTCTGAGTAGAATTTAATATTAACCAATTGGCTTTCTGTGTTCACTTGTAAATCTGTCTAAGACCTAGGCTCCCTATCTGGAAATGGTGGATTCATAGTAAGTGAACCTCTGTGAGTCACCAATCCCTACTAGAACCTATAGCAGTGGATGAAACCAGAAAGCTTCAAAGGACAAGACAAGATCACAGCCAAAGACACCTGGGTTGGATTGCAACTATATGAAGACTATAGCCTCAGGCATCTCATTCTTCACTGGATTAATTTCATACCTTACTTAGAGAAGTCCTTGAGTGGTTCTGCCCTTCTTGAGGATGCCCCTCCCTTCTTCTAATAATCAAATAAATATGGGCGACCCAGAGAAAGTCCTGGTCTTAGCCCTGAGAGAATCTTGAATTATGTGAGAGGGCTTTGATCCTCCTGGGGCCCTGAAAATATTCCATTTGCCTCTTTTTATTTAGCCTTCACTGTACACTCACTCAGGAGATTGCGGACCTGATCAACCCACAATCACTAAGGGATATTATTAACCCCATAAAAATGCTTCAGGCCAAAAGAAAATATATAAAGTTCAGACACAGTGCCTATTAAGGA
This sequence comes from Dinomys branickii, assembly GCA_004027595.1. Taxonomy (NCBI): domain Eukaryota; kingdom Metazoa; phylum Chordata; class Mammalia; order Rodentia; family Dinomyidae; genus Dinomys; species Dinomys branickii. The sequence goes on from PVLD010015790.1 coordinate 22,566, forward strand.
GAAAGAAGTTTGTTACTGAATGAATCAATGGTGTTAAAAGAAAACTATCTTTTCTTCTCCTTATTTGATTCATAAGATAGCTGTTTAAAATAACACTGCTAGCAATGTGCTGGGTGATGCCATCATATAGATAAATAAAATGAATGACAGGAATGTGATGAGGGGGTGGAAAATGGAATATCTTGTTAGGACTTACCTGTATCTGCAGGGCTACAGCGCTATTTGAAGGTGAAATTTGATTAGTTAATATACATAGGTTTCTTTAAAATATATTTACAAAGAAGTAAAATCAGCGTGCTAAAAGAGAAGATAAAATAGAACCATATAAAATGTTGAATTAAAATCAAAGAACGATGAAAAGGACGGAGGAATACTATTCTATATATCAGTCTGGATTCTCCTATGCGCCAATTTTTAAAAATCAAGTTGTTCTGGGCACGGTCACACTCAGTCACATATTTTCTATGCTGCTTTCTTGCCACAGTACTGGGTTCATCGTTTTCCATGGAGACCAGCTGGCTTGTGAAGACCAAAATATTTGTTCCCAGGCCTCCACAGGAAAGGATGGTTGGCCTTAGATTCAACTCAGTGGTGAAAGTTCAGATTTCATTCGTTGTCCCCCAGTAATGTCCGTCATAGTGATTGCTTCCAAAACTCAAAGCAAATGTTGCACGACTTTGTCATTTTCCTCTATTTTTCTTCAATGTCTTTTTCCTCTTGACAGTTCCAAAGAGTACAGGCAAAATGTTTCACGGAATGCCTTTTGGTTTGGGTCTAGATTCACTGAGGTAACTTGACACGAATATCAGAGGTAGTTTGTTCTCCTCAGTATGTCATATCACATCATATTAAATTTTCAAGATACTGGGATTTTTAACTGTCTTTGTCTGAAAATTTATTCTTATAGTTAATAGATAAATTGCCAGGTCATGATTTTATGGAAATCTCTTAAAAACTTGATTTGGCTTCCAGTAAATATTTTCTTTCTTTCTTTTTCTTTCTTTCTTTCTTGCTTGCTTGCTTGCTTTGTTTCTTACTTTCTTTCTTTATTTCCCTTCTTTCCTTCCTTCTTTCCTTCCTTCCTTCCTTCCTTCCTTCCTTCCTTCCTTCCTTCCTTCCCTCCTTTCTCTTTTAATTGTGCTACTGGAATTTAGCCCAGGGCCTCACATATGTTAAAAGTGCTCATTTTTGAAATCAGGTCTCCCTCCTTTACCCAGGCTGCCCTCCAACTTGCCACCCTCTGCCACAGCCTCCCAAGTAGCTGGGATTACATGTGTGCGACTCCACATCCAGCTCCAGTATTAATTTTTCAACTCGTCATTTTTTCTGTTTTTGATTTAGTATTGAACTGTAAGAAAGAGGATGATTCATGATTCATTCATATATATATATATATGCAAATATATATGTGCAACTATAGCCTTGAGTATTCTCGGTTTATTTAATAATCTATACTGCATTATTGATATCATATTGACTCTAATATTGTCTCAATCTAAGGCAGTAAGAGTTCCCTGAGCCTGACTCCTATGTCATTTTGGTCTCCTTGGTTTTTGTTATAGTAACTTTCTGTAGACACCCTACCTTATCCTGAATTAACTTTTCCTCAAAGGTCCATATTTTTCTGTTCTCGCTCAAAACCCAGTGCCACTTCAGCGACAAAATTTACACTACACACAAGCAAAACTAGCGTGTCTAGGAAATGCAATTTGCTATTTACAGAAATAATAAAAACTCAGCCCAATATAGGCTTAAATCGTTGCACATTCTTTTCTAGGCTTACCTTGCTAACATTCTTATTTTCCAACAGGTGTTACACCTTCGTGGATGAATAGGGTCTAACATTATGGAAAATAACGGTAAATAGGTTAAAAACATTTCTTCTTCCAATGCCCATTTTCTCCAAAATCTGGAGTGCTAATGTCAGATGAGACTGAAAATGGTATGTGGCAAAGTTCTGCAGCATCCTCCAAGGTCAGCTGTATATGAAACTTCCTGTTTCCCCGTGACAGGTGAGCAGATTTTTTAAGCATCAGTGTTTGTAGAATTCCCTCCTGCAAAGCCTTCTTTTAACCCGCCACGTGATGACTCTTAGCTATCACCCTCCCTTCCAAAGTGAGTCTGCTTGTTCATTCCCTGACAAATCATTTTTGTCTCCTGATCTTTTCCACTCATCTGAGAGCCTCAGGTTTTACCCACTCAATGACTGTTTGAGCTCTAAGCTCATCTTACAGAAATTCATTGGCTCATCTGTGTCATACCACTAATAATTGACCCTTTGTGCAGCTGAAGAATTGTCTGTGGAGATTTCCACTATTACCCAGCTTCCACTGGATTCTCTTTTGGTATCTTTACAGTTACTTTCTTCTTTTCTCTGGTAAAGCTGTACTGACTGAGTGTTCTCTCAGGGTCGCTACTTGGTAGATCAGATGTGCATTGAAATCATTTATATTTTAGGAATTCAAATATAGTTAAATTGTGAGATTATCTCATGAACGTCCTCGTCCAGGTTTCTTTGAATATCCACAGTGAGTAGATGTCCCATGCTCACTGAGTACTAGATTCCATTTCTGTCTCATTTTCCTAGAGTTCTTTTATGGTTCTCAAAGACAAAAATTGCAATTAGGGTTTTTCTTTGATCCCACCAAGCCATGGTTTAAGAAGTCAGACCTCTGATTTTAGTTGTCCTATTAAATGACTTCCCAAGAATTTGTTTTTAAGTTTTTCTTGCTTCTCTGTATTTTCTGAAATTAATAATATTTTCATAAGTATGCAAAATGAAAAACATGAAATAATGATTTACATTAATGGCAGGTTATCCTCTAAAATTTAAGCTCACTATCAAGATCCTATGTCTTATATATCCTCACAGTGATATTATGATTACTTCTAAAATGTTGTAATTGCTTCTTCTAAATTTATAACAATCCAAATGTCTTTCATTATAGCTTATTATTTAAGACATTAAATGTATTTATTGACATTTTAAACATATTTCATACACCATTATTAGTTATTAATTACTACTCATTATTAATAAATGATAATAAATATTACTCAAATTAGAATAAGTGTTACCAAAATATTTTTGTTAGTTGTACAGTATTAGCAAAACGGAGCTATCTAAATACCTGGGAAATATTTTCTGTACTTTGACATCCATTTCTGTCATGCATTTTCTTTGTGGCTTTAAAGCGAAGCATGAAACAGTCATTTGATGAAGCATCAAGGCAAAATTATGGCTCAGGCAAGCTCCTCCTCACCCAGTGGATTTTTATGAGTGCCTTAATTGTGGAGTTAATGCAAGCTCTAGATTTGTGTGATTAAATCCAGATGGCTCACTCTGTTGATCCTTAAAAGTTTAAATCTTCAGTTTCTGATTCTTCTTTTCCTACTGTGTGTTCTCAGTAACACTATCTTTCTTCCCTGTTTTGAAAAGATATTCTACTTTTTATTACATTTGGTCTAATTTTGTGCATTAACGATTTCTTTAAATTCACATTAAGAGGACAGAAAGCATATACTTACATTATGTGAACTCTTCCTGAATACTTCTTGCTCTAATATTTACAAGAAAAGCAAGATTGTCTTTCCTTTGCAGTTTCAACTAATCATTTAATTTGAAGAAAGAAAATCAACTTGCTGAGTACTCAAACCGTGTTCATTTTGATACCACCTATTGAAGTATATTTAAAATAAAGTTCTAATGTTTAATGGTGTTTAATTTTGCAAGGTATATGTGCAAAATGACTTCCTAGTCATGCAACAAAACATATTTTAAAAATTAGAAAAGTATATATATAAAATTCATTTTATGATGCTTAGTGATTTCTGGTTGCTAATATTGTGTTCATACGGTAAAATCTGAGAAAGACATAATGATGAAGGAAGATGTATTATCAATGTTTTTCAACCACTAATGTCTTAACACAGACTGATTTATATAAAAATCAAAACTTGGGATCCTATTGGCAGTTAAGTTTTCACACAGAATGGGAAAAATCAAATAACTTTGATGGAAGAAGGTGAATGAGGAATTAAGTGAAAAAATACGTCCCCTTTCTGACCCTGCTTAGTAATTGTACAAAACTTCTGCCACTCTTCAGGATATTTCCCATGATCCTAGGGTGCTAAAAATATATTTTATCCTATTTTGTTTAGAACTCCTACATTTCTCCCCAGTCTGTTTTGTCCCAAATTGCTCCTTACAACGAAAATATCCTTGACTTCATGAGTTTATACCCTGTCTTTCCTTTTGGAACTTTCCATGTTTCTCACTGTCCTGGTTACTTTTTTCTCATTGGTGGGACCAAATACCCAGTGCCTAAAATGAAGGGAGGAAAGGTTTATTTTGCTCAAAGTTTGTGGAGGTATCAGTCCATACTCGGCTGGCTCCAAAGCATAGGGGCACATTGCAGAGGGCAACAGTTCATGGCAGTGGAAAAGAGCAAATCAATAAGAGCAAAAGGGAGGAGCGGCAGAGAGCAAGCTTCTTTCCCTCCCTGACATTGTATGCAGGCTTCCTGCCCCAGGGTGGGAGTGGCCCTCACACTCATAATCCCAGCCTTGGACCTTGGATCAACCAAAAACTCTAGAAGCCCGCTCAGTGACTGCATGGGGCTTTGGGGGGACATCTAGACACGGACCGTACCATTCATAAAACCATAGCTATTTCTCACGAGAAGTGTTCAATGTCTCACCATCGACAGTTTCTCTGTACTCTAGTATAATTCCTTATGCTCTTGTGTGTTTTCTCCCATTAGATCTGCTTCGGTTGTTCACATATTAGTTCTGAGTATCACTGCAGTTATCTATGCACTTATTTTACCTCAGGTACCTGATGGGAAGTTGCGATGCGATGGTTCTGACCTGTATCATCTTTCTAGCTGTCACAGGAACAGGATGGTTGTTCCAGATGGCAACTGCTCTTGTGTGTGTGGAACAGGTTAATGATTACTCATGAAGGCCACTGTTCCCCCTGCTATGGATCCTGCAGACCATTTTCAATCTAATATGTGTAGTTTATTAAGGAACAAGGGTCATCAATCTGAAATTAATAAGCCAACCCCAAAAGAGCAGAACAGTCCATTCGTTTGCCTTCAGTGGCAAAGATACTTTGAAAATAACCAAATTAACCTAAGCAAAGAGGAAAAAAATGAGGAATTAATTTTATGAAATGGCTATCATCTCAGTAAGAGTGGAGGATAGGGTGTCCTTTTTGTGTGTATGGAGAAATCCAGAAAGTTAACTAAGCCTTTGGTAAGATTATTGGATTTGAAGAGAAAGGAAGTGTCATTTCTAATATAATTAATGGCCTATACCAGTAATATCTGTTGTCATAATTATTGGTTAGCATGAGGTTCTAATGATTTATTATTTATGATGCATACCTATTTATATAATTATTCATAATGCCTGTTTACATTAACTGTAGGCCTTCCATGAATTACTGAAGATGACTTTTTTCTTGATGCTTTACAATTTTCTAGCTTTAAACACATGTTATGTTGTTTTACTAAGGTAAGTATAGAAAGACAGTATCCCAGGTTATTACTGTCACTAGACAAGCTGAAGTTCAAACTTCTTTCTGTTTTACACTCAAGTAAATGAACCTTGGAAGGAAACAATGTGATTCAAATGCCAGTGTCCTGCTACCCAGCCATCCTGTGACTCACAGTGTTCCTCTTGTCTCTAGTTCTTGTTCTGCTTTTATGACTTTAGAGGCTCAGATCTCTAGAGAGTCACAAGTCCTTGCTGCAGTCCAAGAACAAAATCTGTCAAATATCCCTGGGACTTGTCAAACATGGTCTGCAATTAATATCGTGCTTCCTGTTTTCAACCACCTTAAATGAATTTCCAGTTTCCTTAGTAGACAAAACCTTTCCACTGAACAATGTAAAGCCCTCTTTTTATTATTATTACTGAGAATAATAATAGGGAATAATAATTTTCCTTCTTTCCTTATCCTCTTACTCTGATCACTGTTCCTACAATTTTGGATTTTGTACATAATTGCAAAAATCAGAGATCTATATTTTTAAAAGTGGATGTGAAAAGGCAAAGTTGCAGGGTAAAGTACAGGAAGGTGGTAGACCCTGTTCTATTTCACTATCTCTGGAAGGCAGAATATCAAAACCAGTCCCTTCCCTTATTTCTCTATGCCATACTCTGCTTCTTTTAGTCTACTTGTAATGGATTTGCAGCCTTTCTTTCCTTCACATTCTATTAGGTGGGATAATGTTTTTCTACTGTTGGCCATTCCTGAAATGCTACTGTCTGTTGAATTTACTTTCACCATTCCTGCAATTCTGTGGCCTTCCCTGGGTGAGTGATAGAAGAAAAGTGTCTCTAGACTATCCCTCACTTAACTCTTCGGATGAGCCATTCTCAAAGATCTGCTGTCTTAACTGAATCTCTTCCCTTCCACTGCACTCAAACTTTCATTCTGGCTGTTTGTTTTTCCTGGAATGCTCTGAAGCATTTCCATTTACTAGAGAGACCCTGAAATCTTGCAAGAATGTTCTTTCCTGTTAATTTCGCATGGCTTCCTGCTTTCTTTCAGTTTTTAAGTATGAATCTCTGCAGTGAGAAAAAGGTGCTGTATTTATTTAGCCAATTTTCTCCCTACCCAACTTTCTTCTAGAAGGATAAGAAATATCCTGACTTGTGTCTTCCATTGGGAGCTTCAGAGTTCTGGCTGACTGGCCAGATGATGTTTTATGAGACAACTTAATTCTCTCACTCTTCCTTCTTCTCTTTCTCTTTCTCTCAAAAATTCAACCCTAATGACCAAGTGCTTTGCTTTCCCTGATCCCTCCTATTTAGCTGTAAGCAACTGGCATATTTTTAAATATCTCCTTACCTTACCTTACTTCCCACACTTCATTTCATTCCTGACAGAAATAAGATTAATTTCTGTTTAGATACAACCATGACCTGTAGACCATTAGTCACCAGCAAATCTCTTCCCTAAACCTTACACATAAAGGGCAGAATATTATTTTTTCAGTGACAGGCTTTGTCTACTATTATATGATAATGATATGTATTCTAAACAGAAGTTTCTTGGTAATAAAATATACAGTTTATTGGCTATACTTTCAGGGATCATTTCTACAGTATGTTAAGATGAATATGTATTTTGTAGACATTTTCTGCCCCCTGCCAAAAAGCAGCTATGATCAGGAAGGATGTGAGGATCCCTGTGTTTTGATTTTGCTGCATTATTCCTCTTACTGACATACTTTTTGTCTGTTGTATTTTTCATCTTTTCCCCCCCTTACAATCCTGTGCATTTTGCTGACTGAACATTTATTTCTCAGGCATCATCTGTGTTGTTTAACTTCCCTTTTATTCTTTCCACAAATAATTCATTAACATTTCATGTGGTCCAAGCATTTTGATACAATATAATCTGGTACATTGTGGGGTGACAGTAGAGGATGATAAACTAAACAAGCACAAATGCTGTGACTGAGCTGACAGTTTCATGATGGAGATAGTCATTGTGCTGACAATTAGAAAAAATGCACAGTTAACAACATTTGAGATCATGGCTACCATGGTAAACAGCTGTGTCACTGTAAGAAAATTTAATACAAAGTTTTGTTATAGATCATTTGAATAGGAAAAATCTCCATGAGAAGATGAAATTTGAGTAGAGTTATGCAGGATAAGAAAGGTTCAGATAAGTAAGGCTTGGAAAATGTTTCACCAAATACAGGGACAATAAGATGAAGGAAAGATATTCTTTTTGGTCAAAGGCGTTCGAAACCCTCACTTCTGTGCAGAACACACAAATGTTTACGTTTCCAAACTTTACTTTCCCTCAACTCACTGCAGAATATAAATTAAATTTCCTGATTTGTCAAATCAAATTCATCTTTGGTTTCCCCAAACTCTTCCCTCAAAACTGGCAGATAAACACAGGCAGATTGACCATTTCTGCTGACTCCTTGAAATCTTTCATTGTAGCACTTTTAAAATATGGATAAAAGTAAAAGTTAACAATAGATGTGTGCATTAAAATTAGCAATATGTATATGTTCAATATGAATAAAACTTTTATAGGTGCTCTGAATGCTAATAGACCAAGAAACACATAATTCTATAAATGCCGTATGTTTTAATCTAACTCAGAACAGGATGTGCTCTCAAAGAAATTAGAAAATGCTTTGCTTTTTTTCTCCTCCCCATTATGACTAATTTCGGAATACACAGGCCCAAAAATTGGATGACCTTGGAAGATGCGGGAAGTTTGTGTTCTTTCCTGCAAAAGACTCAGTCCTCAAGACAACAAATGCATATTACTCTAGTTTAGTCAGACAAACTAACAATGACAAGAGGAAAATACCCTCTCTCACAGAAGCAGCTCCACAGTAACCAAATATGTGCTATGCATTGTTAGTTTGATTAGAGCCTGTACCCATTAGCTTTAAACATTTTTATGTCATACCCACACTGGTTTTGTTTCTCAAACAGACCAGAATGATTGGGATCTCAGTCCCACTGCACTGGCTGTCCCTGTTTCCTTGGTACACCCAGATGTGTGCAGGTCTTGTTCACGGCCTGTGACATAAGAGATGACCACTTGTAGTCCATGACCCAACTCTCTTTACCCAGAACATTCTCTTTCAATTAGTAAATGATAAGCAAATCCTTACTTTTGGTCTGTTTCAACTGGCAGCTAGACAGAAAGAACATAGACCTCATAATATCATAGTATTTCTATCTGCTTGTAGTTTTTATATTATTGACTGTAACTGTGCCCATCCTTTAATTGTAAGCTTTTCTGAATCACATTGTTAGTAGTGTTCTTCTTTCCTCCCACATACTATATACTTTTATTTTTTGACCCAATATTTGCTATCAGAGGCATGTTTGATCTAACCATGCCATCTTCTTATGAAATATACTTTCATTTCTTTAGGGGCTTTCTGGCAGGAGAATTGAACAAATACAACTTCAGCCATTTTACAAGAATCACTCAGCTCTTCTCTTGAAGTGGATTTTTGTTTTTATTTTTCCTAGAACTGAATTTTATTTAAAGCAGAGAGTTGTTCTCAACCAACAATGGAGCTGCTGCACAACAATACAGAAATTATTTGACAAGGAAACGGGTGGGGCATATTATTTTTGCTTTTTAATCTCTCAGAAATAAATCCAGGATAATTTAAAAAATTAGCTGTGCTGTTATGAGAGAAAAAATGTCATTGAAGTCATTTGCAGAGTCATCTTCCCTGCTTTTTCTTATTAATCTCAAAAACAAATATATCCCTCAGATATGATCTTTTTGTCTTTTCTTTCTGGAAACTCTGCTGCCAGAATGACATCTAGATAGTTATTCAAATGTTAAACAAGCCTTTTTTTGCACACGCATGTAGTTTACAGATTAATCTGTTCTTTTAGACATTCATCTATTAATTGGAATGCTGCTGGAATCCAGAGAGTTTTATTACCGAGCTTGAAGGAAAATCTCACTATGATTAGTTGTTCAATAATAAATCATGAAGAAGCCAGATAGTACTAAGTGGCTGATTTTTCTATTTTATTTTTTTAAGCAAAGTAGAATAGGATCTTCATGTTATAACATGTTCGCTCTGCACAACAGTTTACTTTAGAATCATATTATATGCCCTATATCTCTAATGCATTTGAAATTTCACTTCACTTTTTCATTTCTTCAAGGAACACATTCACATTAGTATCATTTTTGCATACACACACATACACATTCTATATTGTTCATCTTTATTATGTTACTTTATTCTAAAAGAAAAAATGTCATTTTGTTACATATCGGTGATTATTTTCTTGCAAATGTTTTTTGTTTCTGGGAGAGTAGGAAGAGGTTATTCATCTACTTTTTTTATTTAGTACTATATATTTTAAGCAACTGATTCCAAAATATATTCAAATAGCATGTCCTATTCCTCATGAATTGCATTCTTTACTGAAATTTCCCACTTGCACCCCCAGCAATCCCTTAAGTACTTTTCTGATCTGCTAAGGCGAGCTTTTAAAAATCTACTTAATGTTACCCTTCTCTTTCTCTCTGTTGCCTCTGTCACTTAATACACGTCTGTGCTGGCCTGATGTTCTTCCTCCTCCAGGTCTCTGTGCATCCAGGGTGATCTTTCCTGCTCTCTTTTTCTAAAGTCTTAATGCTTGGCTTTGGTTCTCTTTCTTCATTGCAAAGAGCTTAGCAGGAGAGAGAAGTGAGTATTGTAGTTTGTCAAAATACTTTCTGAAACACAAGTTATATAATAATCACTAAAAAAAAAAAATAATCGCCAGCCATGTATATGTTCACAATACTTGATTTATTTTAAGGGAAATTTCTATGAAATTGTCACATGTGAAATGTATTTCAAATGAAGTTGTCTGCCTACATCAGCTTTTGAAATAGAGATACTAGAGACTTAAACCCATTATTTTGTTTTTTGGTAGAAATTTTAGACCAGTAATAGAAAGCAAATAAATTGTACCCAAGTTTTGAAAAGAAGAAATTTTTTGTACCTCTATGAGTATTTTTTTTACACAAAATTGTTAAATTCACCTGAGTAATTGCTAGGCTTTTTGACCACTTCTTCCAAATTTGTAAGATTTGCACCTTTCAACCCTCTTCTTCCCATAATCTGCTCATCTTCTTTGGTCAAAGCTGCAGAAACACTTTTAATTTCTTGCCAAACTAACTGTCTCCCTCCTCTGAAATCTCTGTGCATCGCTGTTTCCCTCTCTTGAAGGACTGTACCTACTTGCATTCATTTCTTGCCCTCCCTTCTCACTTACTATGGACCCTTTTGTCCAGAGTTTTCATACCCTTTGTCCTAACAATCTCCCCTGACTCTGCAATTCTAGATTAAGAGCTCATTGTCTGCCTTCCATGGCATCCCATAATTATCCAGTCATTGACTTTATGTGTTGTTCATCAAGGCATATCCGGCCCCACTAGTTGATAAGCTCTACAGCAAAAAGGATGGTACCTCTCCTCCAACAGTAATCCCAATGTCTACCATAGAGTCAATTACGTTGGAGCCATCAAGAGGTGTACAGAAAATGTATGTTGGATGTTAGAAAAATCAAGACTACTCTAAGAGACAGCATGTTAGTTAAAAGCAAAGATGCTAGATTCCTGTCACTTAAATTCAGATCTCAACTTATACAGTTAGCTCACTTTTGACCATAAACAATCTACTTCCTCTCTGAGACTTCAGTTCTCTCCTACATAAAATGATAAGTACAAATACTATGTGCCAGATACAAGCAAAGGTGGCCCCCAGTGAATTATGCCCTTGTGTAAGTCTCGCTTTCTAAGTGCATATAGATCCTTCTTTTAATCATGAGAATGTGGCAAAATGGTGCAATAGTGATTGCTTCAGTGATTTTATGTTATATGGAAAACTATAAGAAACGTGATTCCTATGACTATATTTTATTATGTATGTCTCTGTTTTAACAGGCTGCAGCATGAGAGATTCTCTTCCTGACTTTAAGAATGCAACCAGCTGTATAAATGGCTGTGGAAGAGGCCTGGGCAGGGAACTGCAGCTGGCCAGTTGAAGCTGAAGTGGTCCCCAACTGACACTCACTAAAGCCAGGGCCTTACTCATAAGCCACAGGCAGTAAACTCTGACCACATCTGACAAAGCTCGAAGCAGATCATTTGCTAGTTGAAGGGTAGCAGAGAATCTAGTTGGACAGTTTCCCTTGCCATAATCACTAAGAGAACCATGTTTTGGGAGGACTTGTACTCCAGACAGCGCCTTACTCTGAGAAAGTAGCATCAGGTGGGGGAGGGTGGCAAAAGAAAGAGAGACACCATGAGGAGAATTCCTTAAAGAAATCACACCCTTTGCTCTTAAGACTTTCAACTCATAGTCTAAGGCCTACCCACATCACAGAGAGGAGCCAGCTTTCCTCAGCGTATTAAGTTAAACGTTAATCACATCTAAAAATTACCTCCACAGCAACATCTAGATCAGTCTTTGACCAAAGGCTAGGCACATTGCTGAGCCAAGTCAACAGTAAAATTACTTTTGCTATCAACTTGACATTGAGCCATCTGTGTCTGAGTTTCCATATCTGTTAAAATGGGACTGCCCCTTGGATTTACTTCATACGGTTCTGGTGATGATAAAAGTGTTAGTGAATTCAAAATACTTCAAAGTGTCCTAACATTGAGCACCTGGTCTCTTAATAACAATTTTTATTAATTCTCACACTTTTGGTGTCTGTGAGAGGTATTTTCTGTTTCTTCCTTTTTTTTCACATAGGATATTATGGAGTCATTTCATGTCTGCAAGTCTGACCTTTCAACCAAAATGCATATATGAAAGCCATTTGAAGAAATTCTGTGATGATTAAAATATTCCATGTAAAAGATTTACCACAATATGAACCACAATATGAAGCAGCTAGCACTTACAAGTTAAATAAAAGGTAACTTTTATGGCTGACATTTTTCACAAAAGTGTATAATGTGGGTTTTTTCTCTCCCTTGTAGATGTCTGTATCACTCCAAGGAAGGGAGAAACAGGAAACGGTTTCTGACAGGAAGCGTAAAATTTAAAGTGCAGGAGAAGATTCAGTGGGGAGTAGAAGCAGAAACAGTCTTGAGAATAAAATAAAAGGAAAAATACACCAAGCTCAGGCCTTAATCATTTGTTCTGCAAAGGATGGTGCAATGTAAAGTGGAATAGTTTCACCTCAGACACCTCCATTGCCTAGTAGAGTGGAAGGAAAGACAGGCAAACAGTCATCTATCCATATAATGTTCTCATGTGCCATTCTCCCCCCAGTGTACTCTTTCTTTGCCTTCAGAATTGTCTGTGTTTCTCTTATCTTTTAGTCATTTCTTATTATTTAGCCAAATTACCCCAGCTGGAGAGTCCAGAGAGTGCATTGTTTGGCTGGGTCCCCATGGTCACAGGAGGTAAAGCCACCTGTAAGTACTTTAGTCCTTCTTGAACATAAACCAGATGCTGACTTGTGGCAATGAGATTTGGGATGTAGAGCACAAGAAGACGGTGACATAATAAGGACGTGTGACTGCCTAGCAAGTGCAGTGCCTTCTTTGGTTTTGTTCGGCAGTAGGCTTATGCCTATGCCAAGGGTCTCTTGGGTTGGTTCATACCCTGAGAATTTGTGTGTGTTTGTGGTTCTGAGAATTGAATCTGAGAACTTCTTAATGAGCTACACCCTTACCTATTTATATATTTTTAACTTTGATATAAGGTCTTCTTAAGTTGCCCAGCCTGGGATGACAGGCATGTACCCCTGCATCCAGCTTATGTTGTGGTCATTTTTATGCAGTCACCAGATGTTAGTGACAGAGAGGAGGAGCAGGGCCTCATTTGCTTTTAGTCGTCTTTGTCTTTCGTGTTTTGCTTGAGCTAGGTTGATATGTTTTATATAAAATTAACATTAAAATCTGTTTTATTTCTGCATCCCTAGCTTGTGTCCTTCCTATCTCTAAAATACTTGTAGAAGGCTATAGTACATCTTCAAGAGAAAAACAAAAGGAATTTTCAAAGATCCATCTCCAAGAACAGAGCACAGAGTAACTTGGTTTGTACTTCCACATCTGGAGTAGAAAATGAGGTAAAGTCTATTTAAAAATATATCTTCTTTGAAATTCCTTAAGTCTTCTTGATTGTTCTGTGTGCTAGAGTAAGCAACAAAAATCTGCATTTCCTAGGAAAATTATTTACCTTAAGGTGATAATATTATCAAAAATAGGTGTTTCTGACTCAAAATTTAATAAAAGCACTACTGAGAAGAGGACAATAGGAGTATTGTACTCTGATCTTTGAAATGTATTTTAATATATGTGTATATAGTATTTTTATTGGAGATTCTTAATCTTTCATTATATTCCTGGAACAGATATCTCATATAACTGAAAAATCACTGATTTTAAATTTGAATTCTACTACAATTTCAAAAGAAAGTGCCCAAACTAAACATTTTGTGAAGAAAATCTGTCCTTGAACTAGTAAACAGATAGCACTGATGTTATCTGGTCTTATTATAAAATTTAAAAATTCATTATGGCATTTTATTGGTCCTAGAAACCTTCAAGTGAAGGCTAGAGCATTCTGATCCCTAAAAATATGTTATCATGTTGACTAGAGTTCATCTTTGAACTTGTACCTAATACTTCTTTATTATATAGAACCAATCATTTTGTATTCTTTAGGGTTGCCTTATAATTTTGTCACACGTTTGATCGAGGTATTCTACCAAAATACAGAGCAAGATGAATGCATGTGACACTATCACTTGGATGAGAATTCCCTTTATATATTCTTGCTCCATACTTCCTCTACACAGAAGACAAAGGAAGAATCATGTTAAAGCAGAGTAACTAAGTATCTGAATACTTAAACAGCTCCAAACATGGACAGTACTGCATTTTTGAGTATTCTTCCTAATCAATCATCAGTATATCATGCTATCACATTCCTTTTACATGGGATGTGATAGTTTTAAGATGTATGTATGTACGCATATACACACATGTGTTTCTAGTTTGAGATTTGAGTTTAAATTCAAAGCTTACCCTGTTTTCTGTACAGTTCCAAGGAGCTTTAGTGACATGAATATATAAACATAGCACTGGGTTGCAGAATTTTATAGAGAAGTGTTTTCTAAAACCCTTCCATTGCGTAGATTATTACAGTTCATCTGAAAGAGACTGTAAGACATTCAATCAAGAAGTCAAGTGTAAATGTTCAGTATGTAGCAAAAATAATCGTAAAAACATAATTCATCCTTTATCATATGTTGGACATTGTGCTACAGCACCTCATGTACGTTATCACTTTCATTATGAAAACATTCTAGGAAGTAGGCAGTACATTGTTATATTCATTTTATGAGTGAAGAAGCTTCAATGGAAAAAAGATGAAAAATGGAAAGTATCCATAGATACTTAATGATGTTGGATTGAGGCATGTGTGACTCCAAAATCTTTTAACCCATGTGGCTGTGCTGCCTCCATAGAAATTTTAACAGTATGATTGAGGAGGTCACTTTGTGATAGGCAAATGTGTTGACATGCAGATGTATTAAGGAGAGAATCTTTAAAGGGCAGTAAGACAACAGAAAGAGCCATCTCTTCTAGCTAATCTCATTATCAGGTCACAAGGTTACCTTGAACAGCACTGTCCTCAGGATGAGATTTCTGACAGCCCAGTTCAGTCTCATCTGTGTATTGCTTCTGCCAGTTCATCTACTCCCTCCTCCTATTTGTTTTAAATTCATTCTCCATTACTCATTCACTACTAATATATTTCGTCCTATAAACATTACAGGAGCAGACCTCTGCGTGTTTTTCACTGGAACTTTGTCAAATTTGAAATGCTTGTGTTGTTAATTTATCTTGAAATACCTATTTCACTATAAAAACATTATAATGTACCATGAAAGCTGCTCCTTCAAATTTATATCATTCAATAATTGCTTTGGCTTCTAAATTACAACTGTGACCCTTGGTTGACCAAATACTGTTGGGCACTTACTTTGAACTGCTGTTTGGAAACAAGAAGAGTTACTCCACACTCAGGCCCATCCTATTCTAAAATGTTGACCCCTAACTTCTAAACCATTTTATTATCCAGCACATGCAGGTTTCTGTTTTTGTTTTCTCATTAACTTTTCATTTTTCTCAAGTGACTATTCATTTATTGTCACTTGGAAATTTAAATAGAACCCAAAGTTAAATAAAACAGTTAAATAGAATCCAAGACAGTTCCAATTTGTGGATCAAAGACAAAATAAGCTATTCTGCAGGGAATTTCTACATACGCCAGTCACTCTCTTTATTTACCTCCTTTGTAGTATGAGGTATCAGAGCTTCCTGAGGTCATGTTTATCTCTTTACTTTTGTCTGTTTCCTAGGTGTTAAGTCCTTTCAAGGTCAGGCACTGTACCTGTGCATTATGTATTCAAATTCCTGATCCTGAAGGAGAGACTCACCAAAAAATGTAAGCACCAAATGCATCCATGACAACAAAATCTTCAGGGCACGTGGTATTTTTTATGTGATATGCAAAATATTCTGCTCATGCTTGTGGAGCCATTATCCACAAAGCTACATTAACTGCAACCATCTGGTCTACTCCATTGTGATGAGTCTCTAATTGGCCTTTATCTCTACTCATTCCCTGTCAATTTCCCCCACACACCACCATCACTGAACAATTCCAACCTACTGCTTTACACATGTCCACTTGCTGCACAAAATCTCCAGTCTTTTCACATCTACAAATCCTCGTAGCTTGATTTTCCAGAATCTTCGATCTCCTAATCCCAAAGATCCATCTAGTCATAAGGTCCGCTGTTATGAGATTATAGTTTATTAATCTAGATCTTGTCCATGCAGCCAGTGCATTGCCTCTTTTTCTTCAGAGTACTGATTTCCCTGTCCTCCGTCTCTTTATTATCTGTCTGTGTTCAAGAGTGCATTTCTTTAAGTGCATCCGAATTTTCTTTCTTCCATAAAGATTGCTTGCCATGATCCTCAAGTCTCATACTCTAAGGAACCAAAGACCGAGATCGATGCAAAACAGTTGTTGGCAGTCTAACACCCATAAAATTTCCTGTCAGAGGGGCACAGCTCTGGGACTCAGAACCACCTTTATATATGGAGTTCTCTACTGTCAGCTGGGTACTGTGAAAAATCATTTCACTAGGCTAATTGCTCACCACCTTGTCTGCAAAGTATTGAAATAGTGCAACAATAAAATGAGGAAACTATTTAAAGCACTCTCTATGTCTCGCTTCTTTTTTCAAAACTCAGTTAACTTGTCTGTGTATCTTAAAGTCTCAAATATTTAAACTGGTCCTGTCCAGGAAATTAAAATATAAGTATTGACATTCTATTACTAGAAAGGGTGGAAATTTCCTCAATATTTTTGACATAATACTAAATTTGTTTGAGGACTAACTAGAAGTTTTATGATTTGAAAATATTTTTAAATCAAACACTAAAATAATAACTTTCAGCTTGATGGGATCCAATATTCATATCATGAAATGTGTCCCATAGTTTGCTCTGAAAGTTTGGGAAAACTAGGATGGTAACTCAATATGTTTGGCCCATTTCCAAATTTTGTGCTTTAATCCAGGGATCTCCTAATGATTTGACCTCACAGGAGAAGGGAAAAATAGCAAAAGAAAAAAATCTAATTGCAGAAAGAAAAACAGGATTGAATGCGATCTTGTCTTAGATTGTTTGTGTAACCTTTAAAGAACTGGATAGGTTTGAATAACGCACTATCTCTTGCTTTCTTAAGATGATGGTTTCATTAAAAATCCTTTCTACAGAAACCTGGAATGCATTGCCTGGATAAGCAGGTCAGAGTTCATGGTTGGACTGCTCATGCAAGCCATGTCCAAACGTCCCTGAAAAATAAAAGTGACAATTATCTGTCTATGAGTGTGTGTGTGTGCATGTGTGTGCATTCGTGCATTCACTACATCAAGGAAAAAGAAGTGAGCACGAACAGAATGAACCAGAGGAAGAGGAGCAAGCTAGGAGGGAATTTAACCTACAGGCATTTATGGCACTCTGAAGGAGGACTGGCTCTGGCAAGAGAGAGAGAAACAAACCATACATGTCTCTGATGATTTATCCAATTCATAATGGTAAATCTTAAACCTGAAGGCTCCTGGCATCCCTTTATCTCTTGAAAGCAGCTAAACAGTTTTCCAACCTTCCTGCATCTTCCAGCTGAAATCAAGGGTTGGTCATGACAAACAGGGATTCTTCTGAGAGATATGAGGCACTGCAGCACACCCATACAGGGGGAGATTCTAGTCAGCTAGAAGGGCTGGCCACCTCCTCCCACCACCTGGGGAAGGCTGGGCTTGAAGAACTATGCCTGAGTCATTGCAGTATTAGCGCTAAGTGTCTCACAAAGAATGACCAGATTGTCCATCACAAAAAAATCCTTGGGAACCAGATTTTTTCCATGTTTTCTTCCTTTTCTTGTCCTAGGTTTTGCTACAGTAGCTGAACATATGTTCAAAGTTAAAAGAGAATTTTATAATATTTCTTCCTTAAATAATACATTGATTCAGACCATTGGTATTGAAGACTCATCACTTGAATAGATATGCAAAATGACTTCTCTTGTGGAGCTTACATTTTGTATAAAAAATAATTAAGTATATAAGATATATAATTTCCATGACATATATTTTGATCAGTAATAAATTGGATAAGGGAAAGGAGGCAGAAAAGGTT
Organism: Dinomys branickii; assembly: GCA_004027595.1. Taxonomy (NCBI): domain Eukaryota; kingdom Metazoa; phylum Chordata; class Mammalia; order Rodentia; family Dinomyidae; genus Dinomys; species Dinomys branickii. Next base: position 40,819 of record PVLD010015790.1, read on the forward strand.
GATCATTTTTTAAGATTTGGTAACAAGGTTAAAGTTCCAGGATATGCAATATTTGATTAAACCTCTGAACAGATTAAAAGAATGGTATGAGTCAAGATGGCATTTAGAAGAAGGAGTGTTTCAAAGCAAAAGGGACAGTAACTTTCAAGTCCCTGGGTCAAATTCCTGGGTCAAAAGCACACCTTGTTGAAGTAGACAGGTGTCTTTGACAAGAACATGTTAGCGTTAGGACTTTTGTGTCAAAGTGAAGCCTATCTATCACAGTGTGAATGGAATGGGAGGTATGGCCAGGCCCCTGTCAAGGCAGACAAAGATCAAAGCCCTATTTGGAAGTGAAGCCACTGAAATTGTTTAGGGCAGAGTTAGCAGCGTTCGTATCAGGGTACCCTCGATCAATTCTGATGTACTTGGCAAGTCAAAACAAGGGATTTGGGCGTATTAGGTGTGCACCATGAAAAACATAAGGGAACGAAGTTTGATTTCAAGGTTTGGGCTTGAACAGCTAGAAATACAAGTGTGGCATTTACTGAATGATTAATTATATTTTTTATTTTTAGTTTAATTTTTACTACTATTGAAACATATGCAAAAATGCATTCTATAATTAAGGTGACTTTTCTTAGGGAAGTACCTTCTTGGTAGAAACATGCTGCTCAGCTCGGAAGAGTAAAAATCTTCTCAGTATTTTTACTTAATGTGTTAGACCCACAAGACATTTATTCTCAGCTTTCATTCTGTTTTATTAATCAAAATTGCAGCATATTCACCCCACTGTCCTCTCTGTTGAAACCATGGCTATACATTAGGTATTATTTAGTCTTAGCATCTGAATATAGCAAATATAAAAGGCAAAGAGTCTGAAACACCTCTCTGCAGTGTGAGCTACCCTAGTAACTAGGAATTCTCAACAAGGGATTTGTTGTATCCAAATATCATCTCTGACATTGAACTGGTTTCTTTAGTCCCACATACCAAAAACTTTGACCTTGCCACTTAGCCATATTAGCAGTGGGGTATTATTCAAATAGATGTGAAGTGAGTGACTATTGGAAAGACTCAGAAAACAGTGGAAAGATTTAGTATTGAATTTGGCAAAAGAAACAGAGAGAGAAAGAGGGAGGGAAGGAGAGAGAGAGAAAAAGGAGGAAGGGAGAAATAGAGGAAAGAAAGGAAGAACTGTAGGAATGGAGAGAGGGAAGGAGGGAGGGAAGATGATTTTTTTCATAAATGTTAAGACTGTATTTTTCTCAAATGACAAAGCTCTCAGTGCCACAATCAAGGCCAAATTATCAGGGCCTAGGTTTTTGTTTGTTTGTATTTCTTTTTACAGATTTCTCTCTATCATAAGAAACTATTTTTATTTTTATAGCTCCAAGTAAGTGTAGTTTCAGGTTCATGCTTGAATTTCAAGAACAAAGATTATGGGCAAAGTTAAAAAGCACAAATAACATCTATCTGAGTCTTCTCTTCAGAAAGTATGTACACTAGTATCCTGTGGAATTCTGCGTAGACCTTCACATTGAAACCTGGATCAGGTAGATACATTAGCAGCCATAAGCTTGTTTTCCTTGTTGCTGTTGTAACTTTTTTTTACTTAATTTCTTTTGTTCTCACTTTACACTGAGAAATAATTCAGATACCAAAGCATGTACATGTGAACGGTATTTTATGGTAAATTATTACCGAGGAGTTTACCAGAGTCAACTGTGCCTAGCTGAAAACCTGGAACATTGGTAACCCAGCAAACATTGGCTTGACTTAATTTTAGGAGCTGCATCCTAAAGTGCATAGCATCTGTTCTTTCGTGGTCATGTGGCTGCACTGGACACCTTTCGGAAGGAAAAGAACAATGAATATAAGATGTGAAACCAGTAGGATTTGCCATGAAAACGCAAGAGCTAACTTGCACTGGGGATGAAAAGACACGAGAATGACTACAGCAACTCGGGATAAAATGCAGTGAACTCAGAAGATACATCAAGGCCAATCTCATGAGGGTGGAAACCTGAGACGCAGAGAATAGACGAGTACCTGAGTAGAGAACTGAGATTTATTCTGGACACTAAAAGTCTGTGTAAGTACTACAAAAATCTGTCATAGTGTGAAATTTGTCTTACAGACTTTGTGTGTGTGTGTGTGTGTCTGTGTGTAGGAGGAGGACATTGTGTGTATTTTCTTATCTCAAAATATCTCATGTAGAGAATTCTTCCTGATAGAGAATAACAATCATAATTTGAGATAGTTTAGTAAGAAAAATATTCAGTTTGAAAATTATATAAAGTTAAGAATGCAGCTCCATAACTTAATAACCTTAAAATATTCTCTAATTGTAAACATTCGTTAACCAATAACTGAACTGACTTATTTATGAAAGATGAACATTTAAAGCTAGAATCTTTTCTTCTCTTAATGGATGATAAACTATTTGTTTTTTTTGTTTTTTTTTTGTTTTTTTTTTTGCGGTACTGGGGATCGAACTCAGGACCCTGCGCTTGCTAGGCAAGCGCTTATTCCACTGAGCTATATCCCCAGCCCGGATGATAAACTATTTGGAATACATGGCTTGGTATTTTTACTTTGACTAAGACAGTTTCATCTAATGTCCTAAAGACAAACCTCCAAAAGTTACTCAAATGCTACAATCACCCTGTGCCAAAAACCCGACTCCAGTGCAAGGCTCTATCGGTGACAGCAGAGGGCTGGGGTCACCTGGTCAACGGGAGAGATGGCAAAATTACTGGGGGACCAAAAGGTTTTTGGACTGAATCGGCCTCCCTGGGCTTTGACTGTCTATCGCTTTATGAAACAATAAAATTATTTCTCATAACGTATTTCAGTTGTTTCCTAAATCCCAAATCCTTCATGACTGTCAAAAGTGAGAAGCTATTTGGATATATGCAGAGTTGGAAGAGTAGTTAAGTGTGGGTCCCTTGTGTTTTAAAAATAACTTTTCATTAACCAAATACCTATTTCTAACTGCTTGTGCCAGAGACTGAACTTCAGAAATGTGAAATTGCTGCTTTATTTTTCAGTGGAGAACTCTCAAGAAAAACACTTTTCAGTACATAAATTAGAATGTAAGCACAAGAGGAAAAAAGTGTGAACTCATAATTATCAGTTATTGACCAAGCTGAGGGTAGTGGAAGAGGCTCGTGTATGCCTTAGTGTGTTTTCTTTGGCAATGACCGAATACCATAGACAGGATAATTTGTAAAGAATATTTCGCTCCTGCTTCTGCAGGACGAGAAGTGCCAGTATGTGCTTAGCATCTGGTGAGAGCTTCTCTGCAGTGACGGCGTGGATGAGGACACAGCGCGGGAGAGCGAGCGAATCTCCTCGCTGTGGCCTCTCTGCTTCTCTTCTGAAGGCAAAAAAAAGTCCATCATGCCGCCGCACACACATTACTACAACCGACACCAATTACTTGGGAAAGTCCCTACCTCGAAACGCCAGTGGCATACAATTTGGGGATGAAGTTGTTGAACATGTAATTTTAGAAATATTTTTAAATCATAGCAGGACTTATCATCCTATTTCCAAAATGGTAGCATTGAGCCTCCAAAAAATGTACCATTTTGTCCAAGATCATGTTACCAATATAGATGCCATGATTGCAACTCCAGGGCACCAAATACGAACTTCAGATTCTAAAACCTATCATCCGGACCACTTTGTAATAATTTACAATAATCAGTTTAATGCTTTAGTACAATAAGTAGCAGTTCACTGTTTCATGAAAGAGTCATATGATACAATTTTGGAAAGGTTTGATAAAGAAGGCTGACTGTCATGTGTGGTAATGTAAGTTCTGTGAAATCCTAGGTTCTTAGACATCTTTGAACAATTCACTTGGATTTGTTAGGGTGTATTTATCTCCAGACTTTCTTTTGTAATAAACTCTGGGTCTGTGAATTTAAACCAAGGCATAATTTCATTTCCTCCTTGAGTTTTGTATGATTTCACCCATGGAAGAAGAAGACATTATCACTGACAAATAGTGATCCAAAACATAATTCAAGAGAAGCCTTATATTTGAAGCAGAAAATTCTACAATATATAACAGTTGGAATTAATTTATTTACTGTTATCCTCACAGGACCAAAATAGCTCCTGAGACCTAGTAACCATGAGTGAATATCTTTGAATGCAAACTCTAAACTAAAAGTCACATTCTCAAAGCATAGCATTGGGCCCAGTCAAATACCATTTCCAGAGCTCACCAATTCAGTTTGGAAATCCTCCCACCTTGGATGTAAAGTGAAATCACTTAGTGGAATGTGGAACTCTTTTTTTTTCTCTCCTTTGTACACTCAGTTTATCTTGAGTGTATTTGCCTCTGAGCTCTGGATCCAGTTGGAAGACCCTGGAGGTTTGACCCTGGGGCCACAGGTTTAGATGGAGAAGTCTACTTTGTTCAAAGGGAGTGCTCAGACTGCCAGGTCCATTTGGAAACCCTGAATCACTGTATAAAAACCGAAGGCTGCAGTCAACTCAAGAACTTCTCATTCCCTGGAGGGAGTAACGAAGCTTCATGGATGATCCCTTCAGGAAGGCAGCAGCACTTGGGAGCAGCTCCTTTCCCAAACGTCTCTAAAGCGTCCATTTACAAGGGTTACTACTAGCAAATGTGCTGAAGGGAAACTGTACAGGGAGAGAGAATAGGGCAAAAGGGTTTGTTCTATGAGCCCATAAATTAGAGAACTCTGCCCATGGATCTTTGTCCAGAAATTTAAACTGAATTTTAAATATATTAGAAATGTAGAGAAGACCAGAGAGTGAACGAATCATTTTTCTGCATTAAAGTGCATGCTTTCCTACTTCTCACATAGCAACAAATTATTCTGCCTAAAGTATGTGCTGGGCAGAATTCCTCTAAGCCCAGGCTTCTTAGAGTGTGTCCTGGAGTCCTCTGTAAGGGTTCCCTAGGACCTTTCCAAGGGGGCCGTTGCTTCAACATCATTTTCAGACAATTTTTACAAGTATCCAATTAGCCTTTCCAGAGGCTTCAGGACATGTGATTTTTTTAATGAACTGCAGGCAGAAGAAGATATGAGAATCCTGTAGATTTTTACTACACAGATATTAAAGAGATTTCGCTAACTACAAATTTTGCTGTTTCACTGTTTGCTGTTTCTGAGCATATAGGTACATTTTATAAAGATGTATGCCTTAAAAAGTGGTAGCGTTATCTTAAGTGAATTAATAATATTTACACTGCATTTTTTAAATGATTGGTATCAACAGTAATACCTACATCAGGGAGATTTTAATAAAAAAAAGTGTTCTTAGTTCCAAAAATTTAAGAGCTGCTACTCCTGGTGACATTGAGTGTGAACAATTATCAGAGTAACCTTGGGTCTGGAATAGTTTAAGAAACATAAGAACTGTTCACAACATGATCTCCAGGAATATTGGGTGGAGAACATAAAAGATAAAAGTAAAACTGTGGCTTTATGAAATTATCAGGGGATTTAAAATTAAAAAAAATAAATACACACCCTACACTGTATCTCTAATTCTATCATTTTATTTATTTATTTCCTAGCTTGTTTTATCTTGAATTGTCCATTTATTTTAATGTTAGCTTACTCTGTTTTAGTTTTCTCATTTTGGAAAAAATAAACATTAACTTGAAGTGTTTTTAATATCAAAATCACTGCTGTGAAGAATGGCCAGGCCAATGTAAACAGTTCTGGAATGAAAACAGGTTGAGTTCACGATCTCCTTGTGAACCGCATGAATTCAGCCAGCCAGCCTTACCACCCAACATCTCAGCCAGCATATCTGAACAATGTTAATAGTAGTCATAGTAAACACTACTGTTTCTAATTCATAATTTATTTATGTTGATTCCTTGACATGTAGCAATACTCTTAGTTATTGTTTACCACATTATTAACAATGTTAGTAATATATGCTGTTCTGATTAGCTCTTGTCCAGTATACAAGCTCTTCAAAGCACTGAAGTTTAAATCAATAACCACTTTGCTGTTTTCACAATTCCAAGGACTGGCCAGTGCTCAGTTGGCCTGGTTTGAGTTGCCTCATGTGTTTCAGTTTCGACGGTGGCTGGGGCTGTGGCTTCTTCCCCAGAGCTTGTCTCTTTGGCCTCTTTCTGCATATGGTAGATTAGTCTCCAGGATATAGGCATATGATCATCAGTTTCAGAAGCCTAACTTGGGTTCCTAGTATGGAGGCTCTGTGGGTACAGTGTATACATCTCCTTAATATCAATACATTAAAACCTAAATGCCAAATGCCATGATATTAGAGATGGTGCACTGAGTTACTTACATCATGACAGTGTGTCCTTAAATAGATGAGTGGTATTACAAGGGCATGAAGGGGTCTCTCTCCTCCGTACATGGCGGAATATACAAGGATAGTCCTTCGAGTTCAAAAAGAAGGCCTCACCCTCACAGTTCACCCTCGCCCCTAACCCTCACTGCTCACCCCTCACCCCGACCCTCACCCCTCACCCCTC